>MU389524.1:0-35699 GCA_022578775.1 Xylaria venustula
AAATAAAGCAATTAAGCAATAAATTAAATTTTAAAAAATTTGGTTTTTTTAAAATTAAAAAAATTATTTTATTAATTAATTATTAATTATTATTACTAAAAATAATGCAAATTTACTTAGTTTTTTATATTTTTTTATTTAAATTAACGCTAAATAATATATTTTTTGGAACATAAATTAAAATTAAAACAAATTAAAACATTTATAAAATTAAAAAAATATTAAACTTTTGTTAAAACGGCAAAAAAATTAAATATTTAATAAAATAAAAAAAATATTTATATTTAAATAATATATAAAAACTTATAAAATATTTAAAAAATGCTGCAATAATTATAAATTAGTTTTATTAACAATATTTTAATCGATTAAAGCTTAAAAAAAATTGATTTTAAAAAAAAATATTAAAAAAATTTTAGTTAAAATTTGCTAAAGTAGCTTATACTGCTTGCGTTTTTTTTGCTTTTTTTTTTTTTTTTTACTTAAAAATTTTTGTTTTTTTTAATACGTTTAATTTTATTTAATTTATTTAAAAATGCTAAATTATGCTAAATTATTTTTGTAGTTTTTTTTTTTAAAAACTGTTTTTGCCGGCAAAAATAATTTAAGCGACCTAAAGCAATATTTAGATTTTTTTTTGCTCGCGTTAACTTTTTTTTTGCTTTTTTTTTTTTTCGCTTGAAGCAGTAATGTTTAAAAGCAACATTTTCGGCAAAAGCAAAAAAAATGCTAGAATTATTACAAATGCGATTTGCTCGAACATATTTTTTGCAACAAATAATTTTATTTATTATTTTATATTTTAGCAACCGGTTAAAATAGCAAAAACAAAGCATAATTTTATAACTAATTTTATTTATTAAAAAAATAAAAATTAATTATTGCTTTATTTTAAGTAAGCGGTTAATTTTTTTAATATAACCAAATATTTTAAAAATTAATAAAAAAAAGTTTATACAAAAAAAATTGTTAAAACAATAATTCGGAAAAAAAAAATAATATTACAAAAATATATATTAATATAAAAATAGCTTAAAAAAATAATAACTTAAAAAAATAACGGCTTAATTTTTTTTTTCCGATTTATTTTTTTTATTTAATTTTTTTTATTATATAATTTAAATTTATTAGCTTACGGTAATTTAAGTTTACTAGTTTACAGTAATTTAAGCTTATTAATTTACGGTAATTTAAGCTTACTAGTTTACGGTAATTTAAGCTTACTAGCTTACGGTAATTTAAGTTTACCAGTTTATAATAATTTAAATTTATTAATTAACGGTAAACCAAGCTTACTAACTTAAAATAATTTAAGCAATTATTATATTTATTATATTTATATAATTATACATTTTTTTATATTTAATTACTCGTTTATTTTTGCTTTTTAATTATTAATTTAAAATTATTAAACATTAATATATTTATTATTTTAACACTTAGTAATATTTTTTGTTGCACAGTAATAAAAATATAATAAACCTTTTTAACAAACACCCGCTAATTTTTATACTGTTACCTGCAAATTAAAAACCTCCGACGAGTTTATTATATTGTTATATAATAGGTCCGTTATATTTATTATAAATTAACAGCGGGTAGCCTGTTAAAAAACTAAAGTGACCAGAAAAAACCTAATAAAGGGCACGGGGCCGATTAAAAAAAAAAGCCACGGGCATAAATATAGTTATATAATGCGCGGCTTTATAAAAACTATAAAGCAAAATGCTTTGTAAAAAAATAAAAGCAAAATATTTTTATTATTTTATAAAGCAAATAAAACAATAAGCATTTAGGTAAAAAAAAAACGGTTTATATAATAATAATAAATTTTTTTATATATTTAATTAGTTTTTATTTTACAATTTAATTTAAGCATATAATAATTTTTTAAAATAATTGTATAAAAATATTTTCAATAACTTTAGTGTGATTTTTACTTAACGTTATAATAATTTTTTTAATTATTATTTAGCACAAATTTATACAAAATGTTTTAATTATATTACGCTTATATAAACTTAAAATTTGTTATATTTTAAATTGTTATTTAATTAGTGTTTAAAATAACTAAAAAAATTATTATAGTTTTAACAGAACAACTAGATTTAACATTTGCAATAATGCAATATTTATTTAATAAATTACAAAAAAAAATTTAACGATTAAAATATTAAAATAAACAGCTTAAAAACTAATTAATTAATATTTTTAAATTTAAGTTTTTTAAACTAGTTAAACTAAAAAAGTTTAATAGTTTACAAGGTTAATTAAAAAGATTTTTAACTTAGGTTAAAGTATATTTGCAATATTATAAATTAAATTTTACCACAAACGTAAAAAAAATAATAATAATTGCAAGGTATTTTATAAGCAACACGTTAAAATAGTTTTAATTTATTATAAATAATTATTTAAAAAATTTTAATAAAAATAATTGCCGCACTGCAACTAACAATATTTTTAGCAAATATAAAAAGTTCGAAAAAACAATAACTAATATATATAAAAACTTAAAAAAAAATTAAGCAAGCTAAACAAAAATTAATAGCTTTAATTTAAACTAAAGTAGCATATAAATATGCAATAAAATTTTGCAAGCAATATATAAAAACTAAATAAGCTAATAATAATATAATAATAATGATTTTTTTTAACAAATTTAAAATTAAAATTTAAAATAAATTATATCGAAACGAAAAAAAAGGCAATTTAAAAAAATTTATTGCAAAAGCAATTAAAATTAACAATTATTTATATAAATAATAACTTTAAAAGTTTTAATAAAACTAAAATAATTAAATATTAAACGTTAAAAAAAAAACTTAATAATTAACGGCAATTAAAATTTATTTAAAATTAATAAAATTAAATGTAATTATTAAAAAATAAAACTTAAGCAAAATTAAATGTTATAATTATAATTAAAAAAAATATTACGTTAAAAACTACAAAAAGCTTAAAAAATAACAAAAACTTAAAAAGCTTAAGCAAATTTTTGCAATAATAGTTATAATATTATAAATTAGCAATTAATAAACTTTAAGTTAATAATAATATATTAAAAATATATTTAGTTGCAATATATATAAAAAAAAAACAAATGTGTTTAGCATATTTAGCGATAAAGCAATTAAAATAAACAAAACAAAATAAATACATTTGCGATATAATTAACTATAAAAAATATAATAGCTATGCAAAATAAATAAACGTAAAAAAAAATAATAACTATAAAAAACTAAAGTTGGTTAAAAGTGTTATAAAAATTAACAAAATATTTGCAATTTTGCAAAGCAAAAAACTAGTTAAAAAGCTAAATTAATTTAAAAGCAATAAATGTTTAAAAAAATAAAATTGCACATTTTAACAATATAACTACTAAATTAAATAAAAATAAATAAAAAACGCTGTAGCAAAGTTTATATAGCGAGAATATATTTAGCATAAAAAATTAATAAAATATAAACGCTAAATATAAAAAGCAAAAAACGCAAACATAAATATTTTTAAAGCTATATTTAATTATAAAATATAAACATTTTTAAAAAATATATAAATATATAATAATATTTTTATTATAAAAGCCGGAATAAATGTTAATAAAAATTTAGGCAAAATAATATAGCTAATCACTAAAAAATATTATTATAATAAAACTATGCAATATAAAAAGCTAAAAAAATTATAACTAAAAAATAAATAATATAAAAATATTTTTTAAATAAATTGTATAATTTATTAATATTTAACGTATATTTAAAAAAAACTTAAATATATATAATTTTTAAAGCAAATAAATAATAATATATTATAGCAATTTTATTATAAAAGCGATATAAAAAAAATAGTAATTATTTATTAAAATTAAAATAAATTTGCAATATTTAAAATAAATTTATAATAGCTAATAAAATATATATTATAAATTATAAACTAAAAGTAATGTTATAACAACGCGTGCAAAATATATGCTTAAGTAAAAACTACGAAATTATAAAAATTTAAAAAACGCGCAATATAAATTAAGCAAAACTAACTTACGTTTAAAAAAAAAAAAACTATTAAAATAAATTTTAAATTAATAATATAAATAATACTAAAATATTATAACAATAATATTTTAATTATATAACTTTTAATATTAGTTAAAATAATTAAAGCTTAGCAATAAATAAACGAAATATTAATATAAACAAAAATAATCAAAAAATTAAAAAATAACTAAATATAGTTATAACAAATTAATAATTAATTTAAAAGCTAAAAATGTTTTATATTATAATAGCTAACAAAAATAAATATATTAAAATTAATTTAATATATTAAAAAAATAAGCTATAAATATTTATAAATATAAAAGCTTAAGCAAGCTTTATTTTTTAACAAATTATTAAACAATTAAATATATTAATAAAGCTTAAAAAAAAATTTTATTTATTTATAACCGTTAATAAAAGTTTAATTGCATATAATAACAAAATAGTTTTGAAAAAAATTGCAGCATTTTTTTTTAACATTTTAAAACACAAAAAAAAACTTACGTTTAATATTACAAAAATATTTAGGTATAATATTATTTTAAAAATATTTTAGTTATAAAAAAACAATTTTAAAGTAAATTAAAAAACCAGCTAAATTTAATAAAATATGCTAAAAAAAATTAATTTTTAAAAAGTTTTTAATGCAAACATTAAATAATTTTATAAAGCAATATATATAAATATATATTATAATTAAAAGTTTTAAGCCGATATTTAATAGCAAAATATTATTAAAATATAAAAATTACGGCAACATATTTAATAAAATATATAATTATTTACTAAAGCATAAAATATAAAATTATTAAATTTTATTTAAAAAAAAGCAGTATTAAAAAAGTTTTTATTATATTATATAAATTAAAAATAACTGCAAAAACTTAACAAATATATTAAAAAAAATTTAGCGAAAAAATTTATATAGCATTTAATATTATTAGCACGATTACCGGTGCTATAAATGCTAAAAAAATTTAAAAAAAACGGCAAACAATAATAAAAATTTTGCGTAAACTAAAAAGATATAAATTTTAAAACAGTTAAATTTATAAAATTATTGCTTAAAATTAACATTATAAAAAATAAATTAACGCGAGCAAAATAATTTACGGCATTTAATTTACTTAATATATATTATTAAACAAAAATAACATTAGGTAATAAATAAAAAACAGCATTTAAAACGTTTAAAAAATTGTTTAAATATTTAGTAATATTATTTAAGCTTATTAATATATTAGCAATATTTTAAATATAAATTACAAACGCAGTACAAAAATTTATTAATATATTTATAATAATATATTTAAAAACATTTAAAAAATACCGAAAATATATTAAAAAAAATATTTAAAGCATTGCAAAATATAAAATTTAAAATAAACCCTAAAAAAAATAAATTTTATACGCAAAAAGTTAATTTTTTTAAATTTATAATAATTTTAAAAAAAATATAAATTTAAAAATTTAAAATTTTAGCAATAAAAAATCAGCTTATATTTAAATTAATAAATAATATAAAAGCATTTATAAAATTTATAAATTATATTTAAAAATTTATTAAAAATTTTAATAAATATATAAAAAATTTTATAAATTTAATTAAAAAAAATTTAATTTTTAAGTAAAAAAACAAAAAATAAAAGTTTTTTAACAAAATTAAATTTTTAATCGTAAATAATTTAATTATAAAATTATTTAATTTTAACAAAAAATTTAAAGTAAAAATTAACGCTTGCAAAATAGCAATAAATAAATAATTAATTTAATAAAACAATAATAAAAAATTATATTTAGTAGCTTTTTTTTCGAAAAAATTTTTAAAACTAGTAGCATAATATATACTGCTAAACAAAAAGCTAATAATTATTATTTAAACATTTAAAAAATAAAAACATTATTTATACGGATTAAAAAAATTAATAATAATATATTTTAATTATAAAAATTTTGCAATATTTATAATATTAAAAATATTAAATAAATTACAAATTAAATATTTTTTTTTACAGTTTAATTTTGTTATCGTTTATATTAAAAAAAAAAAATATTAAAGCAAATATTTTAAGCTAACAAAGCAATTATTAAAAAAAAAAAAAATTAAATATTTTTTAAAAAAACAAAATAAAAATTAATAATATTAGCTATAATATAAATAAACTATAATTTATTTAAACAAAAGATATTAGCAATTATTATAGCTAAATATTATTATAACAATATTAATTAATTTAATATAAAAAAATTAAAATATAATAACGTTATAAATTTATTATATTATAAAAATAAAGTATAAATATTACGAAAGTTAAAAAAAAAGCTTATTAAATTAGCTTATAAATATTTATTTATAAAATATTAAAAAATGTTTAAAATTATTTAAAAAATTAAAAACTAAGCATTTTACTAAAAAAAAATAAAAAGTATAATTAAAAAAATATTAATTAAATATAATTTGTGCAAAAAAAGCAAAATACCGCAATATAAACTATATAGGTTATTATAACCTAAAAAAAATACTTAATAAAGCTTAAAAATTTATTGCATTTAATTTTATTGTTAAGCTATTTAAATTAAAAAAACCGATAATAAAAATATTATATAATTTAATATTAATTGTTATAAAAAAACTTATAAAGTATAAATATTTTATATTATATTTAAAATTAAATACGGCAAAAAATTTAGCTTATATAATAATTTAATATATTTTTAATAAATATAAAATTTTAAAAAAAATAATTATAAATAAAAAAACAATAATAATTTTTAAATTTTATTAATTATTAATAAAATTATTAAAAATTAAACATTATATATTTACAGCTTATTATTTATAAATAAATAAACAAATAAAAAGTTATGGCTTTTAGCTTTTAGCTACTTTATACGCTAGGTCTCCGCTATATATCAGCTAGCTAGCAGCTAAAGCGCTGCTAAAAAGCTTGGGAACTTTGCTAGCAACCTTGTTAGCTAGCTATAGTTTATATAGCTGTTAAAACGCTGTTAAGCTTAAATATCGAAGCTTTTTTTTGTTATTTTATAATTAAAGTGGTTTTTCTAGTGATTATTAATAAATATGCTTAAACGCTGTTTATAACAATTATAAGGTTTTTAACCTTTTAAAATAGCTTTTGCAGCAAAAGCTTAATTTTATATTTTTTTAACTAGCGTATTTTAATAAAATTAACTAAATATTAATTAATATAAACGCTATATATTTATATAAATAAATATATTAAAAATACTATATAAAACTTAAACTTTTATTTTTTTATAAAAATAAATATTTTTGCGTAAACCACTTAATTTTTAGCTTTTTTATAAAAGCTATAATTTAAAATCCTTTTTTATTAAACACTGTTTTATACCTTGTTGTACAAATCACTAGTTTTTTATATATTAATTATATAGCCAGTATATTTAAATATTTAATAACTAGCTTATTACGGCTATATATGCGCAAGCCTTAATTTATATAGCCATATAGCACTTACACAATATGCTTACTAATAATTTTAACGCTTAAGTTAAAAGCTTAAAAATTGTTTATGCTGCAAAAATTGCAAAGCTATATGCTACTTTAAATGCTAGCGTATTTGCTTACGCGCACTAACGCTTTCGACTAGTGTTATTAAACCCACTTTTTTTTATAAGTTTAGCTAAATTTAACGTATAGCTACTGCTATTAAAAAACAAATTACGCGTTAATAATAAAACAATTAAATTTTCAAAAGCAAAATTTATTTATATATATAAAAAGCTTAATTAAAAAATATAATAAATCGTTCGCTTATAATTATTTGCTATAAAAAAAACCAAATAAAACTTTTTTAAAATTATAAAAGCTTTATAGCGTATATATTATAACCTAAATAAAATTATATAAGCATCGCAAAAATTAAAAGCTTTTATGCTTAAAAATATTAACTTTATACGCAGTTTTTTTACTATTTAAAAAAAAAACTGTTAAAACGCAAATATTATTTAGCAGCTTAACTTATTTTATATTTAAAATTTATATTTAACTTTTTTAATTAAGCTATAAGCTAAGTTTAACGAATGTAAAAATATTTCGAATATTTATAATAACTTTATTAAGCTATTATTACGCTTAAAAAATAAATACAAATTAACGCTTACAAATTTAAATATTAATAAAAATAGCAAACCTATAAACTTATTAACTATTAATATTAAAAATATTAATATATTACCTAAGCTTAACGTTTTATTAAACTTTTTTATTTTATCGGTATAAATATTTGCAAAACGTATAACCACTAGTTTTATTAAAAAAAACGTTTTTAACGCAAAAAACGCAATAATTACAAAAAATATAATAAAACAAACCACCAAATAAAAGCTTATATACTATTGCCCTAAAAAAATTATATTAAGTTTTATAAATAAAAGCTTTAAATATTTTAAAAGTCTTTATTTTTTAGTATTTTATATAGCACTAAAAACTTTAAGGGGTAATTACAGCTCTTAGTTTTTTAGCTACTTTATACGCTAAGTCTCCGCTATATATCAGCTAGCTAGCAGCTAAAGCGCTGCTAGGGAGCTTGGGAACCTTGCTGGCAACCTTGTTAGCTAGCTATAGTCTATATAGCTGTTAAAACGCCGTTAGGCCTAAATATTAAAGCTTTTTTTTGTCACCTTATAATTAAAATGGTTTTCCCAGTGACTATTAACAGGCATGCCTAGACGCCGTTTATAATATAAAACAATTAAATTAAATTTTAAAGCAGTATTTTTGCTGCTATTTTAATAAATAGTAAAACAATTAAATTAAACTATTATTAAAAGCAAAGTATATATATAACAATTTTAACAACAAATTAATAAAAATGTTATTATTTAAAGCAAATTATAAATTTAACTTAAAAAAATTTAAAACAGTAATATAAAAAATTTTTGCATTTAATGTAAAAACACAGGCAAAAAAAATTATCGGCTTATAATAAAAATTATAAAATAAGCTAATATTTTTATAAAACCGCATAAAAATATATTATAACAAATATAAATTATTAAAGCTAACTTTAAAAAAAAAAAAATATATTTTTTAAAGCGCAATATTAAAACTAAACAATTAAGCGATAAATTTAATTTTAAACAAATTAAATTTTTTAAAATAAAAAAAATTATTTTAAAAATAAATTATTAATTTAAACTATTTAAAAAAACTAAAATATAATTAATATTTTATATTTTTTTATTAAAATTAATATTTAAAAACGCTAAATTATAAACAAAACTAAAAGTTAAACTAAATAAAAATATATATAATATTAAAAAAATTTATAAATATTTAATTAAGTAAAAAAAATATTTATATAGTCACGCGTTGGTGGCCAGCCAAGCCCTGTCAACCTAACACTACGCTACACACACTACACCTGGCGCCACCTGGCGCACCCCTCACCGCACACATACATAACGCGTAGTTTTTAACCACTCCCATACATAGTTTTTTTTTTTTCTCATGCTTAGATTTCAGTACAATATATGTTGTTTTTAGAAGCCTTGCTTTTTTTGTAACGCCGAAATATAATATATATAAAAAAACTATATAAAAATTAAAAAAAAAACTTAAAAAACGCGATAAAAATAATTAATTAGTTTTACTGTTAATATTTTAACTAATTGTTATTAAAAAAGCAAAATTAACTAAAAAAAAAAATTAAAAGCGTTTTAATTAATATTAAAAAAATTAATAAAAGCAGCTAATTAAATTTGCTTTTTTTTTAATTTGCGCTGTTTTTTTTTTTAAATGTTTTTATACTTTTAATTTGTTTATATTTTAAAAGCTATGCTACGTTATTTTAATATTTTTTTTATAAAAAAACTTAATTTAGCAATTAAAACAAAAAAAACGGGCTAAAAATTTTTAAACTTAATAATTTATTTTTTAAAGCTTATCGAAAATTTTTTATTTGCGCATTTATAAACGCTAGTGTTTGAAAATAATATTATATAATAAATCTATAAAAATATAGTTTTTATTGCAATTTTTGCAACAATTAATATTATTTAACATTTTATAAAAAAAGCTTTTATTAAAGCATTAAAAACAAAGCATAATTTTATAATTAAAAACTTTAATTGCGGAAAAAATAGCTTAACAACGCTTTATAAAAATAAAATAAGCCGATTTTAAAATTTAATTTGCTATATTAACAATAAACTATAAGCAAAAAAAAAAAATAAAGCACCTATAAATTTACCAAAAAATATAACAATATTTATTGCAAACAATAAATTTAAAAAATAAAAAAATAATATTATAAATTAATAGCAAATAATTTGTTAAAAAACTAAAATAACTAAAAAAAACCTAATAAAAAGCATGGGGCTAACTAAAAAAAAAAGCTATAAATATAAATATAATTATATAATATGCGGCTTTATAAAAATTATAAAATAAAGTGCTTTAAAAAATTTGTAAAGTATATAAAGCAAAATGCTTTATAAAAAAATAAAAACAAAATGTTTTTATTGCTTTATAAAGCAAACAAAACAATAAATATCTAGGTAAAAAAAAAACAGTTTATATAATAATAATAAATTTTTTTATATATTTAATTAATTTTTATTTTATAATTTAATTTAAATATATAATAATTTTTTAAAATAATTATATAAAAATATTTTTAACGACTTTAATATAATTTTTATTTAACGTTATAATAATTTTTTTAATTATTACTTAGCACAAATTTATACGGGGTGCTTTAATTATACCACGTTTATATAAACTTAAGGTTTGTTATATTATTAAACTATTAGTTTTAAAATTAATAATATAATTATTATTTTTTAAATAATTAATTTTTATATAATTTAGCTAGCTTATAATATTGTTAAAATTTTTTGTGTTATTAATAAAGCTATATTTTAACTTGCTAATAATATAATTAATATTTTTAAAGTTATTTATAAAAAAAACGGCGGTAAAATAAATATAATAATTTTAAATGCTAAAAAAAAAAACAAATATTATTAACTTTAAAATTAACAGTATTAATGTAAATAATTTAAATATTACTGTTTTTTTTTTTTTTATAAAATTATTTAAAATTTTTTAAATTTTATTTTTGCTGTTTAAATTTATTTTATTGCTACTTTTAATTTATATTATAATTATATTTTTAATTGTTTTTTTAAGCTTAATTTTATATTTTAAGCTTATAATTTAATTAATTAATTTATTTTTATTTTTAAAAAAAATTTAAAGTTTTTAGCTTATTTTTATTTATTTTTAAATAATAATAAAATATATTTTTTTAATGTTTTTTTTAGTTTTATTTTTTAATATTAATATTTATAACAATATTAATTTTTATTAATTAAAAAGCTATTAAAATGTAATAAATTTATTAAAAATTTTTAATTTGCAAATAATAATATAAAAATTAACAGGTATTTATTAAAAAAATTTATAATATTTTTATTATTATATAATAAAAAATATTACTAAATATTAAAATAATAAATATATTAATACTTAGTAATTTTAAATTAATAGCTAAAAAATAAAAACAAACAAATAATTAAGTATAAAAAAATACATAACTATATAAACATAAAAAATATAATAATTGCTTAAATTACTGCAAATTTAGTAAACTATAAATTACTGTAAACTTAGTAAGCTATAAATCACTATAAATTTAATAAGCTATAAATTACTATAAGCCTGGTAAACTAGGTAAATAATTACGTAATAAAAAAAAGCATAAATGCGCAAAAAAAAAACAAATGCGGGAAAAAAAAAAAACATTAAACCGCCACCTAGTTTACCCCTGTACCAACACATATTCGTAACAGCATAGCTATTTTAAAATGCATATAGCTATTAGCATTTGCTAATAGCTATAAATATAATATTTTTAATATAGCGTTTTAAGCTATATATATAGCTTAATTATATATAAAAAAAATAGAAAAAAATATTGTTAAATATACCGTATAATTTTTTTTTAAATAAGCTTGGTTTAAAGTTTTTCCAACTGTTAGTTGTTAAAAAATTAAGCGTTAAAAATAATAAGTTATAACGCTACAATTTTAACTTCAAAGTATAATATCTAGCCTAAAAAAAATCAGAAAAAATAAAAAAAATAACTGCTAAATAGCTAAGCTAATAATCTATATACCGTTTCAGTTTTAAGTTATAATTTTAATAGCGCAAGTGTTAGTTTGATAATTTTGTTTAAAAGGTTTAAATAGTGGCGTTTTAAATGATATGGCTTTTTAAGTGATAAGCACCCACTTTAGTGGGTGAGCCTTAGCGAAACCCAACTAAAGTGGGGGCGTGGCACGATTACTCTAGATAGGTGGCCTCTGTAATCCACGCCAAGACAATCCTTTTCAAACCTGAATAACTTGTTGCTCAGCTTCTCTCAATTCGGAGCCTGGCCAGCATCAAACGATTCAAGTTCTGGTATCATGTAATAATTTCGATTATGTAAACTGGTGACCCTATTTCTATTCATCGTCCTCGTCAGATGAGTCGTCTTCCTCATCTTCATTTTCTTCATCAAGGTCTTCCATTTCCTCATCCTCATCGTCGCTGTCCATTCCAGCAGCGGTCTCTTCTAGGGCCTCTTGCTCCTCTTCCTTCCGCTTCCGCTCGTCTTCTTTCCTTGCCTCCTCCATCATTTTTGCCTTCTCTGCACCGGCTTTCCTTTGCGCCACCACATAGGCACCAACCGGTGTCTTCTCCCATGGAAACTCTTTTAAGAAAGCATCCACCTGGGACCGGTCTCGTGGTGCAAAGTCTACCTTGGCCCGTTTACCCTCGATGAACTGCGCGTTGGCTTCCAGTTTTTGAACTAGCAGGACAAGACCAGAGCGTAGTTTGCCGTTGTTGTTCCCCGAAGCCTTTTTCCTCGATTGCTTGAGCCAGCGCTTCAACATGATAACAACAGGGAGCGCAAATTCAGGGAAGGCAATATTAGTCGACCACAGCACGAAGTACTCGGCGAAGAGGTCAACGACTTGTTCACCAACGCCATCTTGATATACACGCGTCCGTAAGTACGACTTTGGCGCTTTATATGCGACGTGGAAATCAAGAGCCTTGAGAGTAGCCTGTTTCGGAGATTTTCTCATCTCTGCGGAGTTGAGCACCTCCAAGAGTACAGAGGCGAGTGGGATATAGGTACCAGTCGCTCTGGCGAGCCTCAGAAGAGACCGGATCATATGGAATCGTAGAGGAAAGTAAGTAGCCGTGGGTATGAGACGCATGGCGCCAAGGGTAACTTGGACAAGAGGGTAAATCAAGAGTCTGAGCTGAGACTCTTTGCCAGCCTCAGCTTCCCTAAGAGAATTGCAATGTTCCGACAAGACGCATGACCAAAAGTCCAGAGAATGAATGTACTGCCAATTGTATACATGCTTGTACGAGTCATTTTGATTGTGAACAATACTATTACGAAGGTGAATGGCTAGTTGTCTGATGAAATTGTAGGCTGTTGTGTAGCCAATGCTTTGATCGAGACCCCATAGTTCAGCAGCCGAATTCTTCATGAGGTTGATTCCTTGGGCAGTGTTGGCGTTAGTCACACGTGATCCAGCTATTAATCCCTGGTATGTTGCTTTGAGGACTGCTTCTCGAATGCCCTTGTCCCCTATCACCACAAGGCGGCGGAGGACAAGGAATGCTGTGATTCGGGTAGTGTCACTGCTCGTTGCCTGAGACCAAAAGCCAACGACAGTCTTGATAAGGTTTTTTAATAGCTTTCGAAAGGCCAAAAGATAGGGGACAAGAGGTGTCAACGCTGATAGTGTGAGCTTCAGGGTGGCATCATCAGACAAGGTGGGGAGCATATGAAGGATGGAGGACGTGAAGCTCCGCAGCAGCATTGAAAGTGGCTTGAACTTCTTTGACTCTGTTGGTACATATATTTTCCCGGAAGCTGACTCCTTGACGGGAATATGATGTTGTATCACATCGGGTATTTGTTTGAGTGCAACAATGAGAATATCGTGGAAAACTTCGGGGCTCGATATTGTGTAAGGTAATTTCTTCTCCTGATCGTCGTCATCTTCGTTGAGGTGAGCTGCTGATCGAAAAGCCAGGACTACCTGCCTTGCGGCTTTGAGCGAATGGTTTTCTGTCAGAGATTTCCCCCAGCGCGCAACCATCTCTTGTGTAAGCTCGTCGTCGTGTTGCGAAATAGGTTCTGCCTTGCTTGGCTGTGTCGACTTTTTTCGCTTCTTCTTTGGCGTATCATCTTCCTCACTGGCACTCAGCTCATCGACTTCAGCCAGATCTGCATCGTCGAAATCCAGGGCATCGGGATCGTTCTCTTTCAGAAACTTGTAGAAATCGGGATCATCTTTAGCAAGAGCTTCCATCGCATCCTTGCTCATTCCGAGACCGTCGTCACCAAGGTCGGCATCATCTTCTTCGTCGTCATCGTCGCTGGCAACGGGCTGTTCAGCATCGGATATTTCAAGAGAATCGCTCGCATCGTCTTCGGACACGTCAGGTTGTGGCTCGTCTCTCTTGCGTTTACCAAGCTTCTTGGGTGCCTTGCTGGCCTTGGGCGCTTTGTCGACGATCTCGAACCCGCCACCAAAAAAATCGTCGACGCTCATCTCATTGACATTGGCCGTCTTCGACTTCTTCGACTTCGCCGCCTTGTCGGCATCTTCGGGACCTTTGAAGAACTCGGCATCGGATGCCTTGCGGGCTTGCTTCTTCGACTTCAGGATGTGCTGCTGCTTTATCTTTGCGCCGGCTTTCCGTTTATCCAACACACCCTTCAAGTGCTTCTGCTCGAATTTCTTAGTGGCTTTGAAGTTCTTCTTAGCGCCAGCCATGGTGTATGCTGGCCACAGCAGGTGCTGTGGACTTTTGTCGAAGCTAGAATGTGGTGGTCGAGCGAAGAGGCCGTTGGTCCGGTCTTCGTTGCTCAATTGCGTCTCGCCCCTTCAACTGAGCTTAGTCTTCAGGTACTGTCTGTAGAAATTTTTAGTGGAGCTTATCGCGGGGCATCTTATCAGTTCAATCTAGTCCCGAGATGGCAAAGGCTCTGTGGGTGCCTATCTCCAGATCTACAGCTGCTGTAGGTCCACTAAACTTAACCAGAAACCAAGAAACGTACATACAGCTACCTAGGCTTCAGCCAGGTAAAGGTAACCTGGAAACGTCTCATGAGCTTCATCACGCTGCTTAGTTCCAAGTAATCGACGCTCTTCTGCTCAACACAATCAAGCTGGGCTACAATACGGAATACTCAGCACGTATCTTGTCGTTTCAAGTGTAGTCTCCCTTACAATGACGTCTAGGCAGGCATATGCTCCTACACCTCACAGCTATGTCCCTAACACGACGATTTCCGCAACCATAAATCTAGATGAGGTGTGGAATGCAGAGCCGTCTCAGATAGTCTGAAACATGTAGACTGACAGCATATAGGAGGTGAAACTGGCAGACACGCGAGCCGAGCGCGATTTACAGGATTCTCTTGCCGAGATCTTCTCCATCATCGTCACCCTAGATGAACTTGAAAGGGCCTTTCTCAAGGATGCAATCCCGGAATCCGACTACACTGAAATATGCGAGCGGTCTCTGAAGCAGTACAAGTCCATCTTGGCTGATGAAACTGTGGCAAAGGCATTTGTCGGCCTCGAAGAGTTCAAGGCTGAATGGGATGTAAGCTACCGCGTCTCGACGTAACGATCACCTATTCTCTTGCTCACAGTGACGCAGCTCGAAGTACCGAGAGCAACAGAACGGTTGAAGGTGGGTATGCCTTCGACAGCTGTTACTGCTTCCACGGGCACAGCTCCTCAGCCAACAGTGGCCACCGACAGCAAATCCGGACAACTCATTTTGAAGGCAACTGAAGATTTCATCACCTTTTTGGACGCTCTCCGTCTCGGTCTCCTCGCTAAAGACCAATTGCACCCTCTTCTGACGGACATTATTCAAAGTGCTAATAAAGTTACCGACCGAGACTTCGAAAATAGGGGTAAGATTATCCAGTGGCTAATAACCTTGAACCAGATGAAGGCGACTGAGGAGCTGTCGGAGCACCAGGCTCGAGAACTCGAGCTAGATATCAACTCCGCATATGTGGGATTCAAGAATGCCCTGTAAGGAGCACGCTCACAAATTGGCCAGTCAATGACAATATACCTCGCATCCCGGTTCGAATTTTTGTCGACTATGATCAGGCCTAGTAGGAAGAGTGAAACTATATACGACGGAGATTTTTCTCATTCACGACACGGTGGCAACAGACATTGTACTGCTTCTAATCACCGCCTCGGTATGGGGTCGTCCACCGGATCTAAGACGACTTCTGAAACATGAGTGGTCAGCTTAACATCGAAAGCCCCACTTGAAGGGCGCATATTCTTCGCGTTTCCATCACTTCGTCCATTAAGCAGTCGACGATATTTAACGATCAGGAGGTACAATGCAACAGGAATCGCCTGTCTGTGCCACCATATCATAGTCTTGCTCTGAGACTCCCAATAAGAATCATGCAGCGCACATTTCTTGCTTTTCAGCATAATGCCAAACTCCACACTCTCGAAGCGGTTGTTCAGGCAGTGAGATCGGTCGCGTCACTCGAGGAGGCAAACAAAGGTCTTTTTAAAACTGCAAACGAGGATGATCATGTTTTAATCACCGATCAAACAATATTCCACCCTCAAGGTGGTGGCCAACCATCCGATGTTGGAGTGATCACAGCCACCTCGGGAGCCAGGTTCGATGTGTCGGCTGTTCGCATGAATGCAGTGACCGACGGGGAAGTGCTCCATCTCGGCCGATTCGCCGAAACGTCGTTGCAATTCAAGCCCGGCGAGACTGTCACACAGACCATTGACAGTGAGAAACGCATTCTCTATTCACGCTATCATACTGCTGGCCACGTCTTAGGTGGAGCAGTACGGCATCTTCTTGAAAAGGAAGTTGCCAACTTTGACGAATTAAAGGCATCGCATTTTCCAGACTCGGCGTCCTGCGAGTTTCAAGGCCTAATTGAAGGAAAATGGAAGGACGCTATACAGACGCGTCTCGATGAATATATAAATAAAGACATGCCTGTTGAGATAGACTTCTGGGACGAAAACGATTTCAAGGCGAATGGCCTCGAGAGACTCATACCTGACCGGAAGGCAATGGGAATGGCAGATGACGAGAAGTTCCGTGTTGTCAAGATCATCGGTTGTGAGGCTTACCCATGTGGAGGAACTCACGTTGACAGCACTCAACTCTGCGGTAAAACCAATGTCAAGAAGATCAGTCGATCGAAGGGGACAAGCCGAGTCAGCTACACACTCCCTTGACAGTCTATACCAATACCACTATACGCCGAACCTTGTCCAAAAGCCAATTGGCCCTGATGCGACGCAGCCAATAGAAATACCACATGTTATAGACCGGAAAAGGATAAACCTCAAACATGCCTACATCACTACATATAGGAATATACATAGATACCTTGCTTAGTACTACGTCATCCAGTTTCTATTCGACCGTCTACATAGATTGGCACTTTAGCGCGACTGTGGTGGTCCATGATAGTTCTCAAATCACCAGCGCTCATCGGACCATGCGCCGTTGTTAAGCAGCCAGCTGCTTCAACAGAGCTCCATTGCCAGTTCAATGCTGGAACACGTGGTCTGTGGGTGGCTTGTCCAGGCTGAGATCCCCTAAATTCGGTCCACACTAACTGTAACCATGGAGGATCCTTAAACCAGGTTAGCTGCTTTGGGCTATGACCCCAGACGAACCTTGGCAGTAACTATGACTCGGTAATTGAGATTCTATCGGATTGGTCACATAATCAGGGCCTTCTCCTAGCTGTGATGGGTTCGACGGCAGAGGCTGCATTTAAACTCGACAATTGGTGTTAACTTCGAGCAAGGTACCGAGATTACCCGGATTCGACGCTACTTCCAGCCTCGTCTCCCGTCCAGGGCTTATCACATAGTGTGGGTGGCAATAGGAATTCTAACACCATCGTGCCACGGGTACATGCATGATGCCGGCATTAGAGTGCTCAACTGTTGTGGTTCTGGCCAAATGCATGCCACCCTTCTTCACAAAGAGGCTACATGTGGCCTAAATGATTGGCTCCTATAATATCCAATCGCCCGACCTCTGGTCTTGAGTCAAGACTTGCATGTAACCACGGCAAACTTGGTAAGGGGGGCCTAACGCCGTAGGGTCATCAATTAAGGGTCCTGGATCTACATTCACATATGCGAGATGCTTCGCAAGGTGTTGCCCGGTACCGGTACACCTGTCTGACCGTTCTCGAGATCCGTTCACACGTAGGCTGAACGACCCGATAGTGCTACCTCCATAGACCATGCTCAGTATATATCATGTCACCCGTTCCTCCCCTCTTTGTCATCCAGAATTTACTCCTCCTCAAGTACCAGTCTAGTTCTAGGGATTCACTTATTCAACACTGTGAAGCAAATCTCAACATTTCGCTCTCCCATTTAGAGAAATGAGAGAGTATCATGGATTTTCTTGGTGGTAACATATTGGGCCCCGACCCGGAGCTCAAAATCATCTTAGTGGGAATCGGAGCATTCATTCTTGCTGGAATATGCATTTCCACTCTTTCCACTCTAAAAGCCAAAGACACTGAGAATCCTACGCTCATCCAGTCTTTGTGGTTGTTTATCTATTCTTGCTTTCTTAAGCCGCACAGAGGCGATAGCAAGGGCAACCAGCAAGATGCTCTTGAGAGCTTCTACAAGTCTCAGGCCGGCGTCTATGATGCAACAAGAAAGCGTCTTCTAAAAGGTCGTGAAGACATGCTAGCTTTAGCAGCTGCACAGCTAGCTTTAAAGGCGAAAGCAGTCGGTTCAAGGGACACCAGGAGGATCTGGGTTGATGTCTGTGACCACGACCAACCCCTCAACGTCGTGTTGCTAATACGTATCACAGATCGGTGGTGGTACCGGCTGGAACATTGAAGCAATGTCTCAGTTCGTCAACGTTCCCACATTCTTCGATAGTGTTTACTTAGTTGACTTCTCGCCGTCTCTATGTGAAGTAGCCCGGAAGCGATTTGCTAGACTGGGCTGGGCAAACGTGAAAATCGTATGCCAAGATGCGAGAAAGTTCCGGTTGGAAGACCACGAACCAGTTCTTGATAGCAAAAGGCAGAGCTCTCCCGAAGCTGGTTACTTCTCCCAGGAACAGCCCAGACATGTGGGCGCTGATCTTATCACCATGTCCTACAGCTTGTCCATGATTGTAAGTCTGCCCTGGAAGCCTAAAGAGGGTGAGCTAACAGTATCATAGCCTGATTACTACTCTGTTGTTGACTCTTTAACCTCGCTACTAGCGCCGAAAGGCATTATCGGCGTGGTTGACTTTTATGTTCAATCCAAAGTTGATGTCAGCTTTAGGAACTACACAGGAGGTCTCGTTGATCGTCACGTCAACTTTCTTGGGAGAACTTTCTGGCGTGCTTGGTTCGATATTGACAGGGTAGCTCTCGAGCCCGGTCGCCGTGACTACCTCGAATATCGCTTTGGCACAGTCCTGAACGCCAATACTCGGAATTATGTCCTTGGAGCTATTCCGTACTATATTTGGTTGGGGGCGCCTAAGCAACCACATTCGTCCTCTTTCACGCTGGAGAAAGTAGATGCGCTGCTTACCGAGTCACCCTACCTATCCCCTGTCAACCACTCAAATCACCTCTCCCAAGAGATAGAGAAGGGTGCCTTAGAGATTCGCTCCAAAGCTTTTGATGCCGCCATTGTCAACCTTTCGTCCAATTTACCTCTTCCTTCGTTCTTCTATCAGAACCACCACTATCGGATATACTATGACGACCAGCTTCAAAAGCACACTCAATTCAAAGACGAGTATATCTACGCGTTCACCTGGGAAGACACTCGTGTTGACGAGCGAATTTTGAAGCTCAAGCCAGATGATGTGGTTCTTGCAATCACTAGCGCAGGCGACAATATACTTTCCTATGCACTGCAATGCCCTGCCAGGATTCACGCCGTTGATTTGAATCCGACTCAAAACCACCTGCTGGAGCTCAAAGTTGCCGCGTATCAATCGCTTGAGTATAAGGATTTCTGGAAGATTTTCGGCGAGGGCAAGCATCCCGGTTTTCGCTCTCTGCTCATCTCGAAAATGTCTCCTCACCTATCCAGCCGTGCGTTCCAATACTGGCTGAGCAATCATCGCATCTTCACCAAGAACCAGGGCGGTCTCTATGACACCGGTGGATCTAGACATGGAATTCGGATCTTCCGTCGGATCACACAACTCTTTGGATGTCGGGCAGCCGTCAAAGAACTTCTCTCGGCTAAGACCCTCAATGAGCAACGCGAAATCTGGCGTAACCGTGTTCGTCCCGCACTACTATCCCGTTTCGTGTCTAAGTTCGTCGTAAGCCAAGAATCATTTCTCTGGAGCGCTCTCGGTGTGCCGAAGAACCAACTCGCCATCCTTGAGGCGGACCACGGACTTTCTAAGGCCGTATGTGGCCCGAACCGCACGGCCAAGAATACACGCTCGCACGCTGTTTGGGAGTACATGGTGAACACACTCGATCCTATGGTGGAATCGACTCACATCGCCACTGACAACCCGTACTACCTGGTGTGTCTTGACGGCAAGTTCTCGCCGCAATGCCATCCAGACTACCTCTCGCCAAAAGCCCACGCACGCCTCTCCCGGCCGGACGCACTCGACAACCTGCGGATCCATACAGACGAGATCGACGAGGTCCTCGCGCGCCTTGCGCCCGGCACGCTCACAGTCGCTGTCGTCATGGATAGCATGGACTGGTTCGACCCCGATTCCGAGGCCGCGACGTCTCAGATCACGAAACTTAACCGCGCGCTCAAGATGGGTGGTCGCGTCATGCTACGCTCCGCCGGCCTAAAGCCGTGGTATCTGGAGGAGTTTGCCAAGCTTGGGTTCGTGACGAAGTGTATGGGCTCCCGCGAGCCGAGCACTTGCATCGATCGCGTCAACATGTACGCGTCGTGTTGGATCTGCACAAAGAGGGAGAATCTCGCGCCGCCTACCCCGCCGACTCCGAATGTTGATGCTATCGGTGCGGGGGAAATCTCTTCTCTCAAAATCTGAGGTCGAAGAGATTGTGTGTTTGTATTTCGCTGGAAAGCGAAATCGAGGGAACAGATTGTAATCACATTTCATGTTATGGCAGACTGAGATAACGAAAGCTACTGCGAGGTAGTGTGAAAGATTATGGCAGATTGATATAGTTTCTCGACGCAGGATCAACAACGTTGCTACTCTCCATTCGCATTCCTTATGTTCTTTCCCTATTTTATAGTAATAAACATGTAGTGTTTTAAACTGGCACTTATCAAGGGATACCCCTCAATAAAGCGTGACATGACTCACAGCATCTTTTTCACTTTCAAGTACCTCGCCTTCCATCACCCCATGAACGTAGCATTCCCCAATAACCGTCCACCCATCCCCCGACTTCCTCAATACCAGCGGCATACTACAGCCCAACAACACACCAATCTGATCCCCGATCCTCGCAGCAGCAGGCGCAGTCCCCATCCTTCCCCCCTTAGTGCCCAAAAGCCGACGCCACGCCATAGCGTTGATAGCCCACGAGAAGACCTCCCACTGCTCCTCAGACGGGCTGTACAATCCGCTACCGCTCTTGATCTTCAGCCTCTGTCGAAAGCCCGGTTTCTCGGTACTTCCCAGGATGATCTGCTGTAATGTGTACCCGCATAACACTACCTCTCTGTTCCGCGCCATCTGCTCTGCCAGTCCGAAGCCGTTCGTGTACACACCCAGCACGTGCCGGAACCACGTGCGCGGCTCGCTGATCAGCCAGGATCCCTCGGCGCTGGGCGGGCCGCCTTGCGCTGTTGTGTTGCCGATTAGAGTGCGCCAGAGGGCGTCTTGTGTGTCTTCGAGAGTGCCGTAGACATTCGCGCTCTGCGGGTTCCCGTCTGTTTGTGGGTAGTTTGTATCGGCTTCGCAGGGGTGGAATGCGCCTAGAGAGCAGATCTCGTCGAAAATTATACCACGGGCTACGAGGGCTGTGTCTGAGATGTGTTTAGGTGCAGTCGATGGTGAGGGATTGCCGCCGGCGCGGTAGACACCTCTGAGCTGGGCGGCGGGAGCGGGCCTACAAGTCCAGCATACAGTCCACGATGGAAGGTTGTGAGTGCATGTTTTACCTACGTAGTGTTTGGCTCGTGAGGACTTGAATGCGTTCTTCATGAGCTTGAAGTAGGCCGAGCCGACGGATTGTTCTCCAGGCGCGAAATCCTCGAGGGTGTCGAGGGCGTGGATCTCTCCGGATGATCTTGACACTAGCCTGAGTATGTCCAGCTCACCCCTTGAGAGCAGCTGTCCGGTGAAATCCTGGAATATGTCTGATAGGGGCAGGTCATAGCTGGGGGTGATGTTGACTCTCTCTGCCACGGCTCTGAGACCTAGGATGCCGTATACTCTATCTTGTTCTTGCGTGACGTCCGCATCACGACCGAGAAGCAACACTTGAAGTAGCCCAGTCAGATTGGCATCCTTCGATGAGCCATCATGCTCCGGTCTCTGTTCAGTCTGGAGATTCATCAAGTCCTGCAGTAATTTCCACATCCTCTCCGCCGTCCACTGCCTCTCCTCAGGGATTCTGTCCCTAGCGAACTCATAAGCCCACTCCTGACCAGTTCTCGGCCTCACACTCCCAATAATATCCCTACCCAATCGATTCTGATCAGTCTGAATAAGCATAGCCGCATCATAAACATCTTTACACGAAAGACAGCTCTCCCCGCAAATAATCGGCGCATCAGGACGAGCCATAGCAACCTCCTGCAGAATCCACGTACGCTGCCAATACGACCGCGTAAGCAAATAAAACAGCGCGGTATACACCTCCTTCTTCCATGCGCTCTTAGCCTTGGCCCAAACAATGAACAACGGGCTAAGATCAATCTTCTTGCCCTCCTTATACAACCCCTCAAGCGGCTCCGGTCCCTTGCCCCGCATAGCGAGCCACCGCAGCGCCGTGACGGCTAATGTGCTGTCTTGCTCTTCTTGACCGAGCCAGATGACGACGTGCCACGCCGAAGCGAAGATGTCGCGCATGCGACCTACTTGCTTGCCACGCTCGGCAGAGTTCTCCTGGTCAATAGAGATGGCGTCGATCCAGAGTTTGAAACCCTGTCGCACGCGACGGGTGCGCCGCAGCTGGAGAAGCGCATCGTACAAGTTTGGTAAGACGAGGAATTCCTCGCCGTCTAGGAGAATGGGACGTTTCTGTACGCCCTCTGCTGCACCCCAGACGTAGGAGAGGGCGATGTAGTCGCCCCAATCGTAGCGGAAGGGCTTACTCTCTTCCTCGTCTACGTCAGCTTCGTCGGCATCGGTTTCTGCTTGAAGTTTCTTTTCTTGGACATTGCTTTCCTGCAGAAGGGGATCTTCGAGATCCTCGAATAAGGATGCGAAGTCCGGTAGGGATTGGATCTCGGGCCAGAGGTGGTCATCTCCTTTGAAGCTGCGCTGGTTTGATTCTGGTTGAGAGCTCAGGTTGACGTGCTCGATTTTACAGCTGATGATAGGCGAGGCATCATCTCCATTGCCGTCGTCTGGCTCGAGGGTCAAGAGCCGGATTTCATCGCCCTGTAAGGGCTGGTATGTATATGGCATGGTAGGCTTTTCATGTAGAGATGTGAAGGCGACGTATAATAAGGAATTTCTAACTAGGTCATCTCCGTCCAGAGGTATTCACAGGCGATATAAGATTTCAAAAGACGAAGTGATTCTACTGTATTTATGTAAGAGATCGCTGAGGCTATTACTTAGCTGAACCCCCTCACTTCGCTTGGGCAGTGTTGTGAGTGTGGCATCAACGTTCTTTGCAGATAGCTGACTCTTTTAAAGAGAGTTAATGTAAACGTAGATCGAGGCGGAAGCAAATTAGGTAAGATGGTTTGAAGTATGTTTCATGTTCCTTCCGCGTCCCATTTATCTACTCAGAGACACGTGGCGGGGGATGATCGAATCCCAACCAGGCTAGTTTAGGTCATTGTGGGCTGATTGAGGACTGTAAACTTATCGTATGTTTATATTTAGCTACACTTAGATGGCTTATGCTAAATATAAGAAGTTTGTCATTCCGATAGAATGATTGATTGAAGCATGGATGCATTGAGAAATAGTTGATTTATGGTTAACGAACTGTATGTAATTTTGCCTTTCATTGACACCTAACGTTTATGAGATAAGGCTGGTCATGATCAATGGAACCACTGTACAATAACAATGAGTACGTGAACACATCTACATCGAGTGTCCAGTACTGCGTTATTCAAAACAGATTAGTTTTTTTTTCTTCGATATAAATGGTTACCAGACACTCACGGTAGAAATAGATTAATATGTACAAGAGGATGACGCCACGATAGTACTACTGTAGAATGACAATTGAAATATTACCTAGACTACTAGCAGGACAAGACCTAGGATCATTATTGCCATGGACAACACAAACAGGACATATCAAAATACTGTTTATATCTATTGATATAAGAATCAAAGCTTGTTGCCAATGCAACGTGAGCCATAACAGACTGTCCATTGTTTACGCATTTAGGCCTTTGCTCTTGCGGTAAGTACTTCAGTCCGGTCATTACCTTGGCCTCAGTCGCATTTACTGAGAAGTCTATAAACAATGACAATGATAACGTTTCCAAACACCAGCCTAAGCCTATAATCGGGTATAATCGCGTCTCAGACTTCACTCCGTCCAAAGAAGCCCTAGATAACCAGTATGTAACTGAGACTCTCTCGCCCGGGCACGCAAGCTTTGCGTTTTCTGACTGACACCTACCTTGCAGCGGATAGAACAGCCCCAGAAGATGGCACCCTTCATCGAAAATATCCTTCAAATGGCGAACTGCCACTCATCGAAGAGTGGCGATTGCCCGCATCAGAAAATCCCACCAGCCGTGGAAGTATTCGATCCCGACGGCGACATGCTGCTCCTCGTCGGAAAGCAGAAGTGCAGCGATACATCCTGCATGAACGGACAGAGCAGACAACCAAACGCGATCTGTTTCCATGTCAACTCCGCCATCATAGCAGGTGCATCACCGGCTTTCGGATTCGTCCTATACAGCCCTAGCGCAGTATCAGCCGCGCGACGCGACAATGTAGAATGGACCGTCAGACTCCCCGACGACGACCCGCAGGCGATGCAGACCGTCATCAACATTCTCTACGGACATTACCCCATCACGCTATCGGACGAGCACGTGAACCTCGAGCAGCTCCTTCAACTCACGATCCTGGCCGACAAGTACGATCTCGTGCATCATTTCTCAGAATGGTCTGCGCAATGGGTGCAAGACATGGAGCCCTACTGGGTCGGACGACGGTTCGTGGACAAGTCAACCGAGGATCTCGAGGTGCTGCTCTGGATATCCTGGGTTCTCGGCCACGAGCCCCTGTACACCTACATGATTCTGCAGATCGCTTTTCACAGCGAGCTAGACGCCGCTGGGAGACTTACAGATCCGGTTGAGCAGCTCTGCTTCACAAGTGCATACCGCGAAGTTCCCGTTCCGCCATACGCGCTCAGTAAGTCGAACGAATCACGCCAAAACTTGCACTGAAAATGAGACTGACCGCCTACCTACACACCAATAGTCGAGATCGGTCACTCGCGCATCGAAGTCCTCAAGATGATCCGGAAAGACATCAAAACCACCCTCGAAGAACATCTCCACGGCAAACAAAAGAAAACCTGGCTGCGCTGCCGGCGCACAGACGGCGCAGACGACCGTGCCTGGCGACGGAGCATCCTCATCGCGTTCGTGACAATGCTCGAGGCAGAAGGGCTCTGGCCGCTGCCGTCAGCACACACGCTCACCGCAAGCCCGCGGAGCCTAGTAGAGATCTTCCGCCTCAACCCTAGCATCCCGTCGTTCGCGCACCGCCACGCCGGCCGGTTCTGCGAAGCCGAAGGTGCCTTCTGGGAGCGCATCGAGAAGCTACTTCGCGAGGTCCGGTTTACGCTCCCGGCGCAGTCTGCTAATCATCTAGCCGCGCAGGCTGCCAAGTCCGGGCTTGCGGACTATTTTAGGTCGCGAGGTCTTGGTATTGGCCTGGACAAGGGGAGGTGGAATGTCAAGGAGATTTGGGAGTTTTATGAAACCCTCGCTGAGAGTGAATGCGCTTCCGCTGAAAAATAACCATGGCGATTACGAAAAGTCATATGATTGTGTTGGAATTGTGTTGATGAATAAGAAACGGAATTACGAAGAACACTTGACGGAAATAAAAAATGTCCAGATGCAGATCGATCAGGACACTAATAAAGGTCTGATGCAAGAACATTAGCTAGAAAAGATAAAGAGTTGCGAAGGCGATAATACGTAGGAGGAAGATATCATCGGATTGACTGTCACACCTCTCAAAATGTAGGGTAGGTAGTGTAAAAGAATGAAAGCAGCCGGTTTGACGTCGAGAGTTAGATAAATGTAATATGACGCAAGGGTTCTGTCCCCTGCCAAGACTCTGCGCTGATCCTGTCATTTTTAAAAACCGTCTCCATCGCTTAACCACCCCTCCTCCACAAGTTCACAACTCAATGCCACTGTGCTTGCTTCGCGATGATGTTAAGCGCCTAGCCAAGCAATGATGAAATGAAGCTATACCACATCATCATCATCAGAAGGCGTGTCGCCCCTCGTCCAAGTGTGATGTCTCGACGAGGGGTAATTATCGTGGGTTTAGTCGCTAGTACGAATAGTAATTAATAACTAGCAAACCCGATTGTATACCCTGTTTCTAGCTTTGCTGTCCTACACCATTGATAACCTTAAACAAGCGATATAGACAGGTACTTGTCATATTATCTCACCCCGAATCTAGAATTTTGAAACAGCATTATCAACCATCAGGTGCATCGTGAAAGATCCAATTCTGCTTACAGTATTGATTTAACTTCCATAACCATATCATACATACCTTGTATTATACCTTATCCTAGAATACTACAAAACTCACTGCAAATCCTCAAACCCGCACTTACGTGGTGTCTTCACGGTATGTGAAAAACAAAAAAGGAAAGCCAAGAAGCAGAAGAAGAACGAACAAGCGCCGACGCGTCCAAGAGGGTTTTATCTAGCCATGTTGTCGCGATAAGGGGTAGCGGAACCTCAAACCCCCCTTGTCAGGGCACTGTCTCAACCCCTGTCGGACCCCCTGTCCTACCTACGGTATGTCTTCCCCCTCGACTACCGACAGCAACCCACAAATGTTGTTGTGAGCCGCATAAACAACCAAGCTTAATATGTCTGTCGTGTACGTAAGCTAAGCGAGCAACAGACAATCATATCTTTATCCCTGGCTTCGCTGTATACCTCCCTTTTACCGTAGTGAGTGTAGTCCCTGATGACTATCGTGTGACCTGGGTCTCGTCCCAACCCGGGGGAAGATATATGTACTACCTAGCTATATTGGAGCATAGCTCTTAAGACCATGGCATCCTAGGTATATGCACTTACATAACTTGACTGAACCGTAAGACGAACAACTCCCCCTCGAAACCATCTCCAGACTAGATGCGTCTGGCCTGCCTGGCACCAAAGCGTTCCCCCTCTTCCAAAGAACCTCCCAGAGTTTCATTCTCTTTCCCAGTATACGTACGTGTGTACACCTAATCTTTCTTGCATATGCCCTCAACCAGCTGAGCTGATATTCTCCGAGCCGGTACTGTGCAGTGGATCCTTCCACTGTTACTATTTTCTTGTGCTTCGTTTCTATCTTGGTCTTGTTTCGAGGTGGTATTCTCTCTCACTCTTTTAGCCTCCCCCCCCTGCTAAACAGACCCAAACTCTCTCTTTCTTTTATTCCCGAGAAGAAACATTCCGGAATGCTTTCTTTTTCGACCGCGTGAGAGGAGGGCGATCTTATCTTCAACACTATCGTTACATTCATTAGTATCAGTGGTTAATCGCTTCTGGGTTGAGCCCATATCTTTCTTACAACGGCTGGTCTGTTCTATTCTATCACCGTTCATTTAGATTTGCTGCGCGGAAAGGAAAGGTACACCGACAGCCCAAGGTCGGTTCCTCGATCATCATGAGGGCGATCAACTCTGGATTCCTCCTGTTGGCTTTGGGTTCCCTATCGTCGGTGCAGGTCCGTATCTACCACGCCCTCAATCCCGACAGGAGACTAATAAGCAAATAGGCCGACACGTACAGAGTTTACGATCAGCCCGTGAAGCGCTCACTTCTGCAGGATCTGTTAAACTCCCTCAAGGGCCAAGGGAATGGAAATGGAAACGACGGCAGCAATGGCGGCAACGGCCAGACCGTCACCGAGACCGTGCGGCAGACCATCACCGTCGGCGGTGGCGGCGGGATAGCCGGACTGGTTAATTCCTCGGCGACGGCAACAGTTACCGTCTCGCAGGTCGGGTACGTCAAGACCCATGAAGGCCACACGGATGGCCTGCTGAATTAAAATGTGAATGGGGGCCTGGCTAACTATGATGAACAAACAGACAACAAGCCACGGTCACGCAAGTGGTCACGACGACAACGACGATGATGCAACTCATCGCCTGCGGCACCGCCTTTGGGGTCCCGATACCCGCTGCCGAGGCCTCGTCTATTGCGTCCTCTATCGCTTCAGTCGTCTCCACCGGCGAGGCGGCACAGTCTTCTTCTGCAGCAGCCTCTTCATCAGCGGTGGCTACTGCTACTTCTTCTGTCGCTACTATCGGGACGTCTGTTGCTGTGTCGACGTCTTCAGACACAGCGGGCGCTGCTACTAGCTCGGTGGCTTCTATTTCTACTTCTGCAGGTGAGATACTACCTAACAACTACATATTACGATCGTCGTTTTTTTTTTTTTTTGAATGCGGCTAGCCATCTGACAATGAATCTGCAGCAGCGGCATCTTCGGTGTCAGTGTCGAGCTCAGTACCGACATCTCTATCAACCGTAGTACTCTCAAGCACAAGTGCATCAAGCGCGATAGCAGATGTCTCTTCATCGTCATTAGCAGCAACAGATGTCTCCTCCTCATCATCATCAGCATTATCATCAACAGCAGCAGCAGCAGTATCGTCAAGTTCAGCCGTCGTCTCCAGCACAGTAGATACAGCGATCACAGCTACCGCTTCAGACACCGCCGGCGCATCATCCATCGCTCTGCCAGCGAGCACATCAACTGCACAAGTAGCCACGACAACGACAGCAGCAGCACTAGCAGACCAGTCGTCATCGCCCACACTAGCGACGCAGCAGACGGCCGGTGCAGCCGTGGCACCAGCCGTCCCAGACTCGCTCACAGCAACGACGTTTGCGGGGGCTAACGAGGGTCCATCGATTAATCTCAGTGGAGTACAGTTGAGCTCTGTGATCAATCTGGGTAATGTGGCGTGAAAAGGAGGTGGAGAAAGAGAGGAAGGGTAGATGCGAGAAGGGGGGGAAGTTGAATTGTGAAAACAAACATGAAAAAAAAAAACTATTTTGCAATACTTATTTTGATATATATTATGTACATGTTAGCCTTCTAGATACAATATTGAGAAACACAACCCCCTGGTGGAGGATCTTTCTGTTCTTAGTTATATAATGCAATACACAGAAAACCAAGCTTCGATGAAATCCATCGCTCGAGATCTGAAATCTTTGATATTTGATGCTTCCACAAAACAACCAGAGCAAAAGGCAGAAATCGTATGCAGTGAATATAGGTTGAGACCAACGAAATACACGAAATCGTCTGAAGTTGTCTCGAAGTACCAAATATATTGAGGGGTATCATAAGTCTTAATTCTCTCTTTGAACCCGGGCCCAAAACGCCAGAATGCTCCCATAACCTGAAAATCGTCATCATACATCAGTTCCTTCACCTTCGACTTGTTTCTTCCGTAAAGCGGCTCTCATCTTCTTCGCCTGGCGTTTACTCAGCGGCTGTTCCTCGCCATCACCAGCCGCAGCAACGGCAGCCCCAGCATCATCCCCATTCTTCCTCTTCTTCGCACCCATATCCTGATTCTTGTTATTTTTGCCCTTGTCGCCCTGTGTTTCCCCGGCAGTAGCTTCGACGTCGCCTTCGCCCATCTCAATATCGGCTTGTACACGCTCCGCCACACCGACGATATCCACAACCCCCCGGAACCCACTGCGCTTCAGACCCTCGTTAACGACAACGCCCCGCGGCAACACACCCAGTCCCTCCTTTGCACGATCCGTCGGCAAACCCCAGACATGAAAAAGATTCATCACATCAGCAGGCCCGCGCAGTCCCAGCGCAGACCGCGCCTCGCTACTAATGATAATCCCCCGGCCACGGGTAGTGCGGATCAACGAGGCCAAATTCCCAATAAAAGCGGCGCGAGCGCGCGCATCCACTCCCGTCCCGGTATTCCCAACATAACTCCCACCAACATCCTTCGAGCCCTTAGGCGCAAGGACATACACGGGCGCCGGCCCCTGCAGAACCTGCGAGTAGCACACCTCAAAGCGCACCCCGCGGCTCACGGCGAACATGCACGGCTTCGGGCGGAAGACGAAGGGCTGGCGCACCGTCAGGTCGAGCGAGATGATGGATATGTCGGTGAGGGACTGGCAGGCGGCCGAGAAGCTCTCTTCGGTCTGCGGGCGCACGGCGAGGATGTCGTAGGCGGAGGCGAGCTGGGGGAGTCGGTGGTGTTGTGAGGGTTCGGTTAGGACTACTGTTGCGCGGCGGAGGACGGCGGGGAGTTTGGGTTGGCTGGGAGAGAGGGAGGAGGAGGAGGAAGAGGAGGATGGGGAGGGCGATTCGTGTTTCGGGATGGGATTTGTTATGTTGGGTGGTATTGGCGCTCCGAGCGTGTGGTTGAGGGCTACTACATCGTAGCCTAGGGATGCGCTGAAGCGGAGGGTGCGCTCGAGCTCGGTTTGGTTTGTGTGGGGGGACCACGCGATGTTGAGGTCGTAGAGCATGTTTGGAAGGATATTGGGCGCGAGGCCCGTAGGCACATGAGGTGTGAAGCTGAATTGAATGAAGTAGGTACCTAGAGAGATTGGCTGTTGTCGATGCGCTGGAGGGGTTGAATCTTGAAATTCTAAAATAAATCAGATAAGAGTCAACATCTCACTCGGATATTTTCCTTATCGGATTGAGTTGATCTAGACTACCAGGCGAACCAGGCGAGCCAGGTAGCTCTTGTGGGGAACTAACTACACTAAAAGACGCCTACAGTAGTGGACTCACCTCGGTATAGGTATCTACCCTCTGTAAATCTATATATAGTACACTAGAAATGGGTAGTTCCAGGCGACTGACTGACTCCATACCTATGTACTATTGGACAGCTCTACATGTCTTGGCTGCGACCATCCGAGCTCAATCAAAGGCGTGGCGCAGCCTCAGTGACGCAGCATCCACTTCACAATGTCGCGTTGTCAATGGCGAGAAACAAATTCCACTTACGTCGCCTGATATCGACCTAGATACCTACCTATTTCGCATCCAGACATCACCTATTACATCCTGTCTCCATATCCGATATCTACGATCCTTTGCGACACGATATAGGTACCCTGTCCGACATCACCGTGTTCTACCCAGCTTCGACGGCGTCGCAGCTGAAATAACCATCATACACCTAGCGCCAGCCTCAGCCGCACGTAGAAACGATGTGTCTGATCTTCACTTGCGGCGAACACACCTTCCGCAAGGAGGTAGAGGGATACGAGGGCCTCACCTGCCAGTGCCACAACTGTGGTAACTATGCCGCCCATGTCATCAAGAGCAACCCGTGGTTTACCTTTTGCTTCGTCGTGAGTCTTCATCTTTTTCCATTATACAGGCACATATAAACCGTGTTACACATGTACTACGCAGGAAGGTACTAACTCTTCGATCTTGTAGCCTGTCCTACCTCTCTCTTTCAAGGGGTACCACGATGTCGTGTGTCACGTCTGCAACTTCGCCCAGCCGCTCGAGAACAGACCTGATGTTATGAACATGAGGGGCGGAGGGAATAATATACCCATGCAGAACCAAGGTCCACCACATCAAGGTCCGCATCAAGGCTGGGGTGGTCCGCCTCCTCAAGGTCAGCCCCCTATGCAATATAAATAATACAGACGGCCATGAGAATCGATGGAACAGTCTCCAGAAAGACCATGCCTACAGAAACATCATGGGGCCATGAAGAGCAGGCGCAAGGGATTCTCGAGACACATTAGGCCGAATAATGCAGTGACGGCGAGAAGGGATATCACATAGGCATAAGAGCTTGGGTGAAGCTCATGCCACGGCGTTAAAGGAATGGATGGAAGGTATTTTCTCGGTTTCATAACAAGTACTACCAGCACAGCAAAACTGCGTCGGCTCATTGTTTAGCCACCACTATGTTTTGCATATGACTGCAGACACCTAGCAATAAGGTTTTCTTTGTATTAGTTAATGCATACATATGCTTGCACCTTCAAGTTGTCTTTTACTGCAAAGCAAGTGTCAACTATACCCATCAATTGAGAAAGTCAGACGGGGGTCTGAACTATATTGTCCGTCAGGCCAACGCTTCCTGCATTACCTCTGAACTTCTCACTGAGTTATCCTGACTACCTAGAAAATAAGCACGACCTGCAAGAGCAGTACCTACAGTAAGGAAGTGCGATAGCTGTATTGCCCTGACGGAAGGTTCAAAGATGTATAAAGTATTTCAAAAGCAGCCTGAACGTTCTGGCAACCTCCATCACCAATACAACAACAACAACATCATCATCATCATCATCAACAACAACAATAACAACAACATCCTTTTCCCCTCCAATTCTCTCTCCTACCTGATGAACGCCCACGCCCCCTGAAAACAGACTTGCTGGCGGAAAGCCGTCATTAAGGCTTACGGTGCAGAAAACGGCAATGGGACACCAATATGGTGCCCAGTTAGCCAACGATATAAACATGTGCAGATAGTTACCGCTGCCCACATTGTTAGGTACAACGTGAGTGAGCCAGCGGCAGTACATCTATTCGGAGCCATTGACAACTCGGACAGTCACATTTGGAACTTGAAGACGAAATACCTCATTCCGAATATGAGCAGATGCTGGACGATGGAGTAATAGCCATCGTTCATACGAAAGATGGCAAAGATCATGTAGGTAATGCCTACAAACTCATCTCTTTTCTTACTTATATTTCCGAATGATAGAATGAATGCCTACTAACGATCCGACACAGATATCAGACACCGCCTCAACATCTTCAGCACTAGACCGTGTCAGCAAAGTTCCGTAGCGTGAGATAACAATCGACAATATCAACGTACTTAACTTCAACGACAAGAGTATGAATTCCAGCACGCTTTAACTTCGGTAGTTTGTTTTCATAATCAGAAATTTGAAGCATATCGAATTTCGCAGATCTAATTGCGTTGCTAAAGGCCATTGATTTTCGGTCTACTCGACTCCCAGCGCAGAATTCTTCGCCAACTCAACATTAATACCAACCACATGTGCTGTTGTTTATACGGAGCTTATACTACCTCTTATACCAGGAGTTATTCAACTACACGGTCAGCAGCACACCGTAACGTCCTCTTTTCAACTCACCCGTTACATTCCAAACGAGTCCAGTTGCACACGCACACACCAAAGCATTTTCCCTTGTTTCGAATCCGTCATCATATCTCGCAGCCCCCTATTGGAGATTTCTCTGAACCTCAATTCAACGTCTGCCCTGGCCAGTAAGAGCCAGCGAATTGAGCCGTCTTTTCTGTTCTCAGTCGAGACCTGCGCCGTAAGTCTATCTATCTCAATGAAGTTGCACACTCGCGTGCGAGCTGTGGCAATTGACTGGCCCTCTTTGTCGACTAACATGGCTGCAGAAGGAAAGGAAGCGCTTTTGCAGCACCTCGCCATCTCCTCGTATAAGCACTTCTCTTGCTCATTTGAGAGCTCTCACTGAACGTCTAGCTCCCACCGTTGCGGCACCATCATCCCAGGCCAATTTTCAACAGGCCTTACTTTGCCGGATGCTGATTCGATTATTCTAGTCTCTCAGCATGACCTAGGTTGCTATCCTTGAAACACGACAGCATCCCCAAGGACGATAAAGACAATGAGGGTGTCGAGGACATTGCTTCTTCAGGACGCCTAGGCATTTTAGTTCTCTTCCAGGTTCCCTAAATGCACCAATCGTTGATGTCAGGAACGGACACTGGGATAAATATCTACAGGGTAAAGGTGGACAGCTAGGACTTATATACTCAGATCATTCAACTCATTTTTGTTCTAAATTTTGCAAAGCCATTATTTGCGTGACAGCTGGTAGCTAGCGACTGTGATCGCGCCATGATGGTTTGAAAAGATCTGTCCCTTATTTCAAGCGTAGGCGGGGTGTCACCGCCACTATTTTCCGAAGCGACAAAACGCCAGCTTATGGGATCATGTGCTTGTCGAAAAATACCATTGGCTCAAGATCCCAAAGAACACGGTCGACGAACTGGAGGAAATGAAACAGTCTAAGAACACACAACCCTCAGCTATGCTTAGACCTGTAGATATCTAGCACCCACAAAGCAAAGATAATAAGACCTTGCCCGCAGAAATATGCGTTCGTAACGACCAGCTTGTGATCAAACCGTTCCTGGACAAACATTGTGTGATCATAGCTAACAAACCCTCAGGCCAACAAGGTTCCACCGCACAATTTATTGACTACAGCACACTTACACAGGCACCATCGCTCCGTTAACGATACAAATTCACGGGATCACTATTATCTCGGAATAAAATACAGTGATATAGCTAGCACTTTGTGTATTTATATGCGCAGACGCAGTAGCACTTGCATATCGTGTATCATGTCTACTTGTTGCCGATCTGTTCTACAATCACTCTCAGAAAATTACAAGATAACTCATTGTAGAATATAAGGAGCCAAGGTGATAAGTCGCTAAGAAAAATCCCCTTGAGGTTATTTGCACCCTAGTATCTTCTGCATTAGGATCTAGTCCCCCTGAAAGCTAGTCAGGGAGGCTCTGAATTCAGTAAAACTGCGCCCTCATCTTGTGCAGCTGATACAAATGCATACCCATAACCTATCTTCACTTCAAAGACCCGACCTCCGAGCTCATACACGGTCTGATCACGAGATCTCTACCTATTTACTAAACCGCATCACGCCACGACATATAAACTAGAATGCCGTAGCACACTAGAAACTTAATGGTAGTTTACTGGCTGCTGAACCTAAGTCAATAGTGCCAGCATTATTGGCTAGATAGGGGCAGCAGCGCCTGTGAGTAATATCACTCCTCGATGCTGCACACACGGTTTCAGTGCTCAGTATCCAAACCTCCCTGACCCTTGACCTTCACTGCCCCGCGTTGTTCACGAGAATGAACTGAGATGTTTTGACCACACCACGCTAAGAGAGACAATGTCACTTATCTGGTGCCGAGAGGATACGCAGGTCTACCATTTACCTACTTGATAAGTGGAGGCCTTGCAAGCAAGTGTCTTAATCTTGGCGTGACTTTTCTCGCGCGTATTTCACTTCACCTAGAACTGTAAGTAAGCTGACCACCGGGCTTACGGCCCCCCCCCTCACGGACCACCTAAAAATTTAAAAAACTAAAATATTAAACCCTTGTTATAAAAGTGGATAAA
>MU389525.1:0-35537 GCA_022578775.1 Xylaria venustula
TATAAATTATAAATTTAATATAAAAATTATAAAAAATAAAAATAAATTTTTTTTTAATTATTTAAAAATTATTTAAATTAAAAAAAACTATTAAATTAATTATTTTAAAAAATTATTAATTAATTATTTTAAAAAACTATAAATTAATTATTTTAAAAAACTATAAATTTGTTATTTAAATAATTAAAGCTTATTTTTTTTTTTTTTTTTTTTTTTTTTTTTTTTTTAGCTAAGTTTAAAAACGTGTAAACTATAGTTTACAGGGCTTAAATGCCCGCTTAAAGCGTATTAATAATAAAAATGTTGCATAAAATATAAGCGGCATAGTAAATATTAGCAGGCTTATTATTTATTAGCTAGCTAATATATAATATAATTATAATAAATAAATAAATTTACAAAAATTTAAAAAAATGCTTTAAAGCATATCGCTAATAGCAATTTTTATTTTTTAAAGTTTTAAAACATTTGCCGGTAAAGTAGCTTTAAAAAACGTTTTATATACAGCGCAAACAAAGCGTTTTTTTTTTTAAATTTTTAAAAAAACCGGTCGGCTACAGCAGCAAAAGCAAATACGCAAGCTATTTGCCGGAACAAAAATTAAAAATAAAGCGGCAGCAAAAGCGGCAGCAAAAATAGCAGCGCGCAGCAAAAATATCGGCAGCAAAATAAACAATACAATAATTATTTGCTTAAAAGCAGTAATAAAAATGTTAAACAAATTTTGCGAAAAATTATTTAGCAAAAATATAACATTAATAGCAATAGCATTAAAATATGCTTTATGCAAAAATATAACAAAAACAGCAAAAATATAAGCAGTTAAAGCGTAAATAAATAAAAAGCAGCTAAAAAATTAAGCGCCAGCGTAAATATAACAATAAGCAAGCTAAAATATTTTTGTTTTTAAAAAATAAATTAAACAAGCTAACAAATATATTAATATTATACTATAAACTTTTATAAATAATATTTACAAAAAAAGCACGCGCGATATAATAGCAGCAGCAATATATATAATTTAAATATATTATTTTAAATTAACAATTTTTATAACCAAGCATAAAAAGCTTTGCACAGCTAAATTATTATACCAAAAATAATTGTTTATATAATTTTAATTATTAATATATTAATATTAATTTTTTTTTGCGCGTTTCGCAAAAGCGCGCATATTTAAGCAAAATTTTAAACATTTATAAAAACAATATTATTAAAATTAAAAAGCAATAAATAAACAAACTTTTTATATATATTTATATAAATTTATATTTGCTATTATAAAATATATTTACTAAATTATATAGCAACAAGCTATAAATATTATTTATGCGCTTTATATATATATATATATAAATCGCCATTGTTTTTAGCGCATTATAATAATATTAACGCGCTATTTACACACGCGCATACAAAACGCTTTAAAAACAACTACGTTATATTTAAATTAACTTATTAAAATAACTTTATTTAAAAAAAAATATTAAATTTAATAATTTTTATAAATAATTTAAAAAAAGCTTATAAAGCTTAAATAAAAAAACTATTATATTATTTAAGCAAAATAATATATAAAATATAGCTAAATTAATATAGCGTATATATTTATATTTAAAAAAGTTATAACTAAAAAAAATACCTTAAAATAAAATAAAAAAAGCTAAATATAATATAGCGATAAAATCACATTACTATTAAAAATCTAACAAGTTTTATTAAATTTAGTAATTTTTATAGGCGAACTAAAAAAACCTGTGAGGCTTAAATAATAAAATCACCATATTACCTAAGCAAAGTGGCGTATATATTCACACCTAAAAAGTTATAACTAAAAAAAATGCTTTAAAATAAAACAAAAAAGCTAAATATAATATAGCAACAAAATTATATTACCACTAAAAATTTAATAATTAAAAATGATATTATTTTTTATATTTTATTTAAAATAATTTAAAAGCACTAAAGTGATAAAATCGCTATAATGTTAAATTAAACCGATATTATTTTTAAATTTTTAAATAATTTCTTTTTATTAAAAAAAAACTTTGCTGCTGCGGCCCGGAGCTAAAATTTATAAAACTATATAATTTTTAAAAAAAGTTAAGCTTTATAACTTACGAAACTAAAAGCGTTAACTTTTAAAGATTATTTTTTAGCAAATTTAAACATTAAGTTTAACGAAATTACGGTTATTAATTTCACCGTATTAGCCCGGGTGCTTTTTTAAGCTGCTAAATAAAAGTTTAATGCTTTTTTAAAGCACTATAATTTTTACCGAACTAAAGTTGCCAAATTTTTTAAGTAAATGCAAAAAATTATATATTTAAATTATAAATTTATTTATATACGCGCTATTTAAACTATTAATTAATGGTATAATAACTTTAAAAAACTTGGTATTATAGCTTAAAAAATGCTTAAGTTTAAATATAAACATAAATATAAACAATTTATAATAAATACTGCTAAAAAGCTTATTAAAAACTTTATTAAATAATTAAACAAATAATTTTATAAAATTTTTAAAGCTTATTTAAAAAATATTAAAAACAAAAAAAAATAAACGCTTTTAAGTTTATTACTAATTTAAATAAAACTTTTTAGCATATATACCTAACGTAAGCTATTTTATTTTAAAATATTAATAGCTAAGCTATTATAAATAATATATTAAATTATTATGCAATTATTACTAAATTTCGCCAAAAATTTACTATATTAAATATATTACGACTTATTAAAAAAATTGTTAAAAAAAAGCTTTTTATATAGCAAAGTTTACAAATAAACAAGCAAAAATAAATAAGCTTAAAAATAATATAAAGAAAAAATGCTTATGCTAAATTTGCTAAAAAAACGAGCTTATAATAAATAAATAAATTTTTTTAACAAAATTATAAGCAAAAGAAAAGCTTTCGAAATATTTTTAATAAGCGTTTTTGCGCAAACATTAAAACAACAGCTAAACAAGCTAACTTAAATATATTTAACTATATAATGTGTAATAAACGCTACTTAATTACTTTTTGCTGGTATATTTTTTTAAAGTTTTATTTTATAACTTAGCAAATAAATATCCAAGTTAAAAAAAAAGCAAAAATAAAAATAGCTAGCAAAAAAAGCGTTTAACGGGCGGTAAAAAAAGCGCAACAACAAAACCAAAAAAAAAAAGTTAAATTTAAAATCTCCGCTAAATATTAACTAAAAAACTAATTAATAAAACTTTTTATAGCGCATATAGCAAGCTTTTTTTATATATTAAAAAAAATCGCTAAGTTTTATATATTAAAAAATTGCGCTATAATAAATTTTAAGTTAAATATTTATATATTTAACTAAAAACAACAATTTTTAAATATAATAAATGCTAAAAACAGTGTGCTTTTTATATAAAGCTAAAAAAAAATTAATATTAAAAAACCAAGCTTTAAAGGCTTTATTATATACCGGCTATATAATATAGCATATTGCTTAAATATACCTATAAATTTAATATTTTTGCAAATTTTAAATCGATTAAAAATTTATTAAAATAATAAGCTAAAGTTTAATTAATTAAAATACCGGTAAAAAAAACCTTTGTGTTTATTAATTTATATATATAAATACTATATTATAAAATATTTATTTGCAAAAATTATTAAACAAGTTTTTTATATACAGTAAAATGTTTTAAATTTATATATTAAAAAATTAAAGTTTAAAGCAAACTTATATTATTAGCATTAATAGCTTAAATATATAAAGCTATAATTTTTTAAACAGCTATTTTTTATACTGAAAAAATAACAATTATTTTTTGCTTTAATAATAAAATTTAAATAGCTGGATATATAGCATATAGCAAATTAAAAGCTTGCTGCTATATAATACAAAACGTTTGCTTAAAAATTACTAAAGCTAAAAATTAATTAGCAACTAATTTTTATAAGTTTAACAATTTTTTTAACGGTAATAAAAAGCTTTAAAAAATTATATTTGTTATAAACTAATATTTTAAATATATTTAAAATTATTATGCTAATAATAAATGCGCTAATATTATTTAAAAAACTTTTAAAAATTGCATTAAATATATTAACTTATATTTTAAAGCTAAAATAAAAATAATAAAATGCAATAATAAAATATAAAACATTAAACAAAATATTTTAAAGCTTATTAATTATTTTTACTGCATTTATAGCATTAAAATAAAGCTTTTGTTTTCGTATATATAAAATTTTAACAATAACGCTGAAAAAGTAAAAGTTATTATTAAATACCAAGCAAGCTTAATAAAAAACAACTATAAATTTTTAATTTTTTTATAGCCAAAAATAATACGAACAGCAATATATTTATATAACCGTACGCTAAACAAAATAAATAAATAACGAGTTTTTTACAAAAAATTTTATTTATATTTTAATAATTTACAAAATATAATTAATTATAAACAAAAATTATTTATAGTTTATTTGCAGGTATATAGCTATATATTGTTTGCTATAATTATTAAAGCTAAATTGTAAAAAAAAAGGCGCCGGAAATTTAATTTAAAAGCTTGGGTAAAATATTTAATAAACTATTAATTTATTAACATATATTAAATTTAGCTACTTTAAAAAAATCGAGTTATTATTATTAAAAATGTTATTTTTAACGAAAATAATTTTTTTTAAAATAAACTAAAAAAAAATATAAAGCATTATTAAATAAAATAAATTATTAAGCAGCCGCTAAAATAAAAAAAAAATAACTCGAAAATAAAAAAATAACAAGTTTTTTAATATATTGTTCGAAAGCGCGGCCGAAAATATTAACAAAATTAAAACCAAAAAAAATTTAAGCAATAATAAGCTTATAAATTAAAATTAAAAAAAGCTTAACAAAAATAATTATTTGATATTAAATTTAACGTTTAGGCTATAAATATTAACGATACTAAAGTTTTTAACAATAATACTGTTAAATTTAATTATAGCTAGCTTAAATTTATTAAATTTAAATTTAAAAAGCGATTTCTTTAAATTTATAGCATTAAATTACTTTGATTTAACATTTATAAAAAAATTTTTTTAATAAATAATTTGTTTTAACGCAGCAAAATTATATAAAAATATGCTAATTAACAAAAAAAGCATATTAAAAGCTAAGCATAATAAATTATTAAAAGCTTTTAAAAAATTTTATAGCAATTAATTATAGCTATTAAATTTTATTAACGGTAAAACAGCAAATTATAACAATAAAATATAAGTATTAAATTTTAAATATTTTGTTAATAAAAAAAAAGCTTTTAAGCTAGCTAATAAATATTTAAAAACTTAAAAAAATATTAAATATATACGTTAAAAAAAAGCCTTTAAATATATTAACAAATATTTAAAAGCTTATTTACTTAAATTTTTTCAAACAAAAAAATATATATAAGCAAAACTTATTATTGCTGCTAATATAGCACCGCGAGCTTAAAATTTATTTATTAAAAAATTATTTTTAAAAAGCTAAACGTATTTATTTATAAAGCTATAAAAAAATAAAAACTTGAAAAAAATTATTTAAAAGTTTGTTATAAAAAAAGCTTATTTTAAATTATATATAAGTTTACGTATATAAATTTAATAAGCATAGGTATTATAATAAAAATAAAGCTTGGCTAATAATATAAAAAATTTAACAGCTTAATAATAAAAAAAAAAATATTTATACTAGCATTTTAGCAGGTAAATTTTTTAAAATGTTAATAATTATAGCAATTAAATTTAATTTTAAAGTAAAGCAATATAACGTTATAAATACCTTTGTTAACGCTAAATTAAACAACAATATTTATATGCAAATATTATTTAGTTATTAAAAGCTAAACATTATTTTTAAATTATTGCAAGCTTTAAATAAGCTATAAAAGTTATTTTTACTGTAGCAAAAAAAGCTTTTTAAATTATTACAAAAAATAGGTTTTTTATCGATATTTTATAAACTTTGCTGTTATTTTTTTTAAACAGTGTTATTATTTATATATATTAACAATATCGTATTAGCTTATAATAAAAAAAGCTAAAAAATAACCAATAAAATAATTGTTAATTTAAAATAATAATGTAATTTAACCAGTAAAAATAATTTATAATAATTTTTAAAAATAAAAATAATTTAAAATTAAGCTAAACAGCTATTATAATTTTTTTAAGCTTTATATATTAAAAAAATTGCTAAAATGCAAAATATTATTTTTATTATTTATGTAAACACGCTAATTTAAGCAAAAAAGCTTTTCCTATATAAAAAAAAAGCATTACCAAAAAACATTTACTAGTATTAGCAAAAAACCGGCTTTATTTTATATGCTATAGTAATTACACGCTTAAATATAGCGTTTAAAGCTTTAAAATTAGCCCGATTTAACTATAATTTTTTTTTAAATATTATAAAGCGGCTAATAAACTTTTTACTTATTTATTATTTATTTGAAAATATATATTACAATTTAAAAATAAAAATAACTTTGTAATAGCTAGCAATATTTTTTTTGCAAATAATATGCTAAATAAAAAAAACATTTAGGCTTACGTTATAAAGCTTTTTAAAAAAGTTATTAAATAGCAATTAAACAAATAAAATATAATTATTATTTTTATTATTAAAGTTAAGCTTTTTGCTTTAATATAAGCAGCTAAAAAAGTTATATATATAAACCGATTTATTAACAAGCTAAAAATTATGTTAAAAAATTAATATATTTAAATATTATACGATAACTAGCAAATTATAAGTTTAATTATTAAAAAAATAGCTTTGTTATATAGTAAACTATATTATATTAATATTTATAACTATTAGCTATATTAAAAAATTAAAAATAAAACTATTTTAATAGAATATATATTTATTAACGATATAATTGCTAACAAGTTAACAAAAATTTTACTAATATAAAAATAAAATATATTTTTTAATTAACTTAAGTTAATTAAGCCGCTAAAAAATAATAAAACAATTTTAAATTTATTTTTATTTTTTAATAAGCTTAAAAACAAGCTAATTAACAAAAATATTTTTAAATAAATATTTAAAATATAAAAATTAACAAATAAATTATAAGTTATAAATTATAAGCTTAATATAAAAATTATAAAAAATAAAAATAAAATTTTTTTTAATTGCTTAAAAGCTATTTAAACTAAAAAAACCTTATAAATTAATTATTTTAAAAAGCTATAAATTAATTATTTTAAAAAATTATAAATTTATTATTTAAATAGCTAAAGCTTATTTTTTTTTTTTTTTTTTTTTTTAGCTAAATTTAAAAATATACGGATTGTAATTTATAGTGCTTAAATGCGCGCTTAAAATATATTAGCAGCAAAAGCGTCGCGAAAAATATAATTAGCATAGCAAATATTAGCAGGCTTATTATTTATTAGCTAGCTAATATGCACTGCAATTATAATAAATAAATATATTTATAAAAATTTATAAAAATATTATAAAATATATTGTTAATAATAATTTTTATTTTTTATAGCTTTAAAATATTTGCTGGTAAAGCAGCTTTAAAAAACGTTTTATATATAGCGCAAGCAAAACGTTTTTTTTAAACTTCCGAAAAAGCCGGTTAGCTGCGGCAATAAAAACAAGCATGCAAAGTATTTGCTAAAATAAAAGCCGAAAATAAAGCAGCAGCAAAAGCGGCAGCAAAAGCAGCAACGCGCAGCAAAAATACCGGCAGCAAAACAAGCAACATAATAATTATTTGCTTAAAAGCAGTAATAAAAATATTAAGTAAACTTAGCAAAAAATTATTTCGCAAAAATATAACACTAGTAATAATAGCGTTAAAACGCGCTTTACGCAAAAATATAATAAAAGCGGTAAAAATATAAGCAGCTAAAACGCAAACAAATAAAACGCAGCTAAAAAGCTTTATTATAATTGAGCGCAAATATAAACGCAGCAATAAATAAGCTAAAATATTTTAATTGCTAAAAAATAAATTAAATAAGCTAGCAAATATATTAATATTATGCTATAAATTTTTATAAGCAATATTTATAAAAAAAGCGCGCGTAATATAATAATAGCAGCAATATATATAATTTAAATATATTATTTTAAATTAGCAATTTTTACAACTAAAAACAAAAAGCTTTAAACCGCAAAATTATTATACTAAAAATAAATATTTTTATAATTTTAACTATTAATATATTAATATTAATTTTTTTTGCGCATTTTGCAAAAGCGCATATATTTAAATAATTTTTTAAATATTTACAAAAATAATATTGTTAAAATTAAAAAGTAGCAAATAAACAAGCTTTTTATATATATTTATATAAATTTATATTTGCTATTATAAAATATATTTATTAAATTATATAATAATAAGTTATAAATATTATTAATACGCTTTATATATATATATATATATATAAATTGCCATTATTTTTAGCGCATTATAATAACATTAACGCGTTATTTATAAACGCGCGTATAAAGCGCTTTAAAAACAATTATACTATATTTAAATTAATTTATTAAAGTAATTTTACTTAAAAAAATATTAAATTTAATAATTTTTATAAATAAATTAAAAAAGCTTATAAAGTTTAAATAATATAATTATTATATTATTTAAGCAAAATAGCATATAAAATATAACTAAGCTAATATAATATATATATTTATATTTAAAAAAGCTATAATTAAAAAAAATGCTTTAAAATAAAATAAAAAAAGCTAAATATAATATAACAATAAAATCACATTATTACTAAAACTTTAACAAGTTTTTGCAGGGTGAAATTCCTAAGGTAAAACTGCCAGGGTAATTTTTCTGTAAGGTAAATTCTCCAGGGCGCTAGTTTTAATAGAGCTTACTTTGCGCATGTTTTGATTAAGTGTGCGCAAGGTAAAACTTTGCAGGGTGGGTTTTCCAGGGCGCTAGTTTTAATAAAGCTTATTTTGTGCCCATTTTAATTAAGTGTGCGCGGGGTAAAACTTTGCAAAACAAAGCTGCTAAAATAGTATTTTTACAGGGTAAATTTTTTAAAGCGCTAGTTTTATATAAACACTAACGCAAAATAAATTAAATTAAACATTAAATTTATTTGTTAAAATTTTAGCAATTTTGCTAATATTAGCGTTATAGTGTTTTTATACACTAATAATTAATTAAAAAAATTTAATATGCTTTTTTAATTAAAATATATAGGCAAAAAATGTTTATATAGCTTAATTTTTTTTTAATTTGCTTAAAATCGCGTTTTATAAATTGTTATAATAAATTTTTTATATAAATTTTTTTTTAAGATTAATTTATTTGCACGGAAATTTTTTAAGCCGTGTTTTTAATTTAAATAAAGTTAATAAATATATAAAAAAAGCCGACCAGCAAATTAAATCGCAGTTAATAAACCAAATACTTAATAAACTATAATATTTATTTTTATTATAAAATTAAAGTTTTAATAGGTAATATTTATTAAATATTATTAATTTTTAACGTTTTTAATAAATAATATTTATTAAGTGTTATTAAGTTTTAACGCTATTAATAAATAATATTTATTAAATATTATTAAGCTTTAATGCTGTTAATAAATAATATTTATTAAATATCACTAAATTTTAACGTTTTTAAAAAATAATATTTACTAAGTGTCACTATTTTTTAAGCACGGTAAAAAATATTACATTATTAAAATTGCTATAATATAAATAGCTTAAATTTTTATAAACAAATAAAAAGTGTTAAATTATTTTTTATTAATAAATAATATTTATTAAAAGCTTTTAAATTTTAAGCACGGCAAAAAAAACTACGTTATTAAAGTTGCTATAACGTAAATAAACTTTAGTACTAACAAAAAGTTTTTAAGCAATTTATAACATATCATTAGCAAAGCTTTATATAATAAAACTATTAAAAAATATAAATGTTTTTTTAGCTAAAAAAAGCATTAAATAAATTAGCTTAAGTTTTTTGTAAATATATAAAATTAAATAGTTATAATAAATAATTTTACCGTTATAATTATTATAAGCTTAATTAAATATTAAATTAGCAATTGCTTTAAGTTTTTTAACGTTAAAACAAATATTTTGTTATATTTATTTTAAAAAAAATTTGTATAAATATGCGGCAATAAAGTTTTTACTTAATAATTAAAAAATGACTTTAATTACAATTTTTTTAATAAGTTTTTTAAATTAACGCGTTAATAATAAAAATAAATTAACTAATTATTAAAGCAATAACAAAAGCTTAATAAAAAAATAAATTATTAGCAAAACGTAATGTTTTTAAATAATAGTAATAGTTTAAGCTATAAAAATTAGCTTAATAAAATTTAAAAATTAAAAAAAGTGTTAATATAATATTTTTAAGCTTTGTTATTTTATATAAATATAATTTTAAAAAATTGATTTATTTTTTAAAAATATTATTTATTGCTGTTTTAACTCGTACAGATTATTTTTTTAAAATTTAGCTATTTAGCAAAAAAACTTTAAATAAATAAATAATTTAAAAAAACTTTTTATATTAATTTATTAATGTTTTTAAAAGCTATTTTAATTTTGCTGTTAAAAAAAAGCGTTATTTAAGTATAAATTGTTAGTTTATTTTATATAGGCGTAACTATAACTAATATAATTTTTAAAAATTATTTTTTTAAAATTTTGGTTTTTTTTTTAACAATAAAAAATGTTTAGCGCAGATTAGCCGGCAAATATAATTAGTAAAAGTTTTGCTGCTTAATAAATAAGCTTTTTTTATATTATCGGCAACAATTTTTTTTATAATTTTAATATATAGCTAGCAATAATAAATAACTTGTTATTTATTAATTAACTAGCATTTATTAAAAAGCAAAAGTCGGAAAAAATTGTTTTTTAAAAACTATAGCTAATAAATATTACTAAAGCATTTTTTATAAAGCTAATAAACGTATTATAAAAAACGTTTGCGCTAGTTATACAATAAAATATTTATTGCTTTATTATGCTGCAGCTAAAATTTGTAAAAAAAAAGTCGGCGCTTAGCGTTTAGCAAAATATTTATTAACTTTTTATGTTTTAAAAACTGTAATTTATAATGCTAATATAGTTAATATAAATAGTTTGGGTTATATTATTTAAATTTTATTATTTAGCTTGCTATTTTTAATAAAGCTTAGCGCTAAACATATTAACAGTATATAGTTTTTAAATAATAAAAATAATAAATATGTAATATAAAAAAAACAAAAAATTATAATTAATAATATAATATTCTTTAATAAAAATTAAAATAGCAATAATAAGCTTTAATAGCAAAAGATTTATTTTTTTATTTAAAAAAAAATATTGCTATACGCTTTTTAGTTGGGATTAGTTATGCCGATTTTTTAATTAATAAAAAAAGCTAAAAATAGCTTTAAATCTTTAGCTAAAAAAACTAAAATTTGGCTAGCTTTTAAAGCACCGCTATAAGTTTACTTATTTATTAAAATTCACATTGTTTTATAAAAACAAAAGCTTAAGTTAAGCTATTTACAGACATTTTTTCGGTAAAAATATATTTTATATTTATTAAGCCAGCTTTTTATATTTTTTAAACAAATTAAAATTTTATTAAAATATATTTAATATGTTAATAATGATTTAAGTTTTTAAAAATAGCAATAATTTTTATATTATTTTTAAAAATAATAATAAATTTTTTAACAAACAATTTAATTTTTTTAAACAATTTTTTAAGCTATTAAATTTTTTTAATTGCTTTAATAAAGGCAATATATTTAGCTTTAAAAATAAATAAAGCAATAATATTAGCTTTTTTAAATTTTTAGCTAACTGTAACACTAGCAATAATAATAATATATATTTACGTTAATTTGACAGTAATAAAATATTTTGCATAATTGCTATTATTTGCGATTATAAAAGCATAGTTAATTATAGTTAATATTATTAGCTTAATGTTTATTTTATAGTTTATTAAGCTTAATAAATATTTAAGCAAATTAATAGCGGCAAATAAATGTTTTTTGCAAAAGTTTTAAAATTTTATAGCTAGCTATAAGCAAATAAAAGCTATATTTAATTAAATTATAAAATTAAAATAATTAGCAGTGCTTATTATTTTTTTAATAATAGCGGTATTATTATTTAGTTAATAAAAAGCTACAGTTTTTTATTTTTAATATAAAAAGTTGTAAAAAAACTTTAATAAGTTTAATATTTTTTAAATTTAGCTTTTTTAAAGGTTTTTTAATATATTAAAACTGTTAAAAATATAGCGTTTGATTGAATTTATTTTGCTTAATTTTTACTTTTAAAACCTAAGCGGCTGGTTTTTTATTTTTAATATTAAAAATTTAGTAAATTTTTTTTTAAGTTTTTTAAGTTTTTTAATTAATGTTTTATTTAATTTAATTAAAAAACAATCGTTAATATAAATTACGATAAAAATGTTTAATATTAAATTATAGCAAACTAATAAATTATTTATTAGTAAAATAAATTTTAATAATTTTAGCAGTTTAAACAGTTTAAATTCCTACTATTTTAGTGCTTGTTTAAATTTATATAAAAAGCGAAAAATTTATATAATTTGTTTTAAAATAAAGGTATATCCGGCTGCTAAAATTATATCAAACAGCTTAAAGTTTTTTAATAAAATTTTTAAGCATTTTAGCAAATGTATATAAATAAGTTTTAAAAAATCGCCGTTAAAAAAAACTTAAATAAAATTAATTTGCTCGATTTTTTAGTCGAAAATAGCTGCTAATACTTAAAGATTTTTTTATATAAAAAATATAGCAATAAAAGCAAACGTTTTATTATAATTAAAATTAAATATTTATTTAAAGCTTTTAATTACTAGTTTAGCTTTAAATTTAATAATTTTTTTTAGCTTATTAAGCTTTTTTTTAATATTTAGCGGTTGTTAATACCTTATTGCTAAGCTTTATTTTTAGCTATAAACTTTAAAGCGCTTAATAGCAAAAGCTGTTTAAATTTAAATTTAGCAGCTTTTAAATGTTTTTTTGCGTTTGCAATTTTTAAAGCATATTTTAAATTGCGTAATTTTTTTAAAGCAGCTATAATAGCTAGCATAACATTTTTAACAAAATTATTAACTGCTATTATTTAATCGTTTATAAAAATATCGATTTTTATAAAATTATTTAATTATTTATTAATATTTTCGTTTTTTATTTTTAAAAATTATTTTTTATATTTTTAAGGTAAAGCCGAAAATTTAACTAAAATATTTAATATAATTAGCAATTTTTGCGCATTTATTTTTTTTGCATTAAATTTTTTAAAAATAATTTTTTTTAAAAAAAAATTAAGCTTAAGTAATATTAATTTATTAATTTTGTTAAGCTAAAGCTATAGCTTTTTTTTAAAGTTATTTAATTTAAATGTTTTTTTTAAGTTAATATTATTTGCTAAAACTAGTGCTTTATTTCGCAGTTTAATAGTGGCTAATTATATTACTATATGTTTAGCTTTAATATATACTAGGTATATTTTTTTGCTAATTATAACTAATATTTAGCTTTTTTTTGCATAGGTATAAAAATAACACATGGGGTTTAAATTACTATATAGCAGGTAAGCGAGAAATAATAAAAAGCTAAGCTAAACTTTAATATATTACGTAAAGTTTAATAAAGCGTTATATTTTTATTAGTAATTGCTGTTTAATTAATTAAATTTATTATAGCCGGTAATATATAGCACCAAAAAAAAAGAATTTTTAGCTTTTTGCATAGTTGCCCGTAAGCGGTTTAAAATTATTTTAATAAACCGTTTTGCTAAGCTATTTTGTTTAAAAATTTTAAAACTTAAATAATTGCAAATAATATTTTTTTTGTTTAGCTAGGTTTATATTACTGTGTTATAAACCTTAAATTTATTGTTATAATAAAAATATGCTAAATAAATTTTATATTTATTTTTTAACATTTTAAAAATACTTTAAATAGTTGCTAAAAAAGTGTTTTTTTTTTTTAAAAAAAAACAAGTTTAATAATACCAAGTAGTTTTTTTAATTATTATAAACGTGTAAAATTGTTTGTTTTAAAGTATTAGTTTTAAATTAAATAAGTTATTTATTACTATAATAAATACTTTGGTAAAATAATTAATTTTAGTAGCTATATATTTTTTAACGGTTTTATTTAAGGCATGTTTTCGGCAAAAAAAATTTATTTTTTTTATAGAGTTAAAATTAAGCAAGCTTAAAGCTATTTTAGCGGTTTTTTAAAAAAATAATAGTTTAATATGCTTTAATTTTTAATGCTAATGTAAAGCTAACTTTAACAGTTAAAATAGCGTAGTTAAAAAATTAGTTGCAATAAATAGCAGCAATTTTTTTTTTAGTTTTTTTAGTTTAAATTTTAGCATTAAAGATTTGTTACCGTTAGGTTTTTTTTGGTCAAACATTACAGAAATAATATTAATTGCTTTTAACGTATATTTTTTAAATATTAAAAAAGTGTTTAGTTTTTAAAAATCGAAATAAAAAACTAATTGTTTAAATTTTAATAATGCTATAACAAAATATTTACTGTTATAAAAAATAAAGCTATTTATATATTTTTTTAATTTAAAATAAAAAGCTTTTAAAATTATATTGCACTTAAATTTAAAAATATATAAAATATTGTTAAAAATTATTTTTCCGTAAATATTATTGCCGCAATAAAGTTTAAAAATTACTGATTTTTTTTAAAGCATTAAAATAGCTTTTTTTTGTAAAAATTTATTATGCTTTGCTATTAAATTTTTTATAAATAGTAAAATTTGCTTTGCTGTTTAAAATATTAACAGTGCTTTTTATATTATATAGCTAAAAGCAATTGCTAGGTTTGTTTTTTTATTTAAGTTAAACTAAATAAGCAGCTTATTTTTTAAAGTTATTAAATGCTAATATAACTTAAAAACTGGTATAATAATTAAAAAAAAAATTTGCTTTGTTAAAAATTTAATAAAAGTTATTTTATACTGTTTTTTTTTATTAATTTTTATTTGTTTTTTTTTATTAAAAAGTTTTTTGTTTTTATTTTTAGCATTAATAAAATTTGTTTTTTTTATAATTTAAAAGTTATAGTTAAATTAATTAAGCTTTTAAAAATTTTTGTTTTAATATTTAAATTGGTAACAAAAGTTTTAAATGGTATTTGCTATAAAAAATTTAACAGTAAAAATGTTTGCGGGGTTAATACGGCTTGCTAAGCATATAGCTTGCTTGGTTTAGCTTATTTAGCTAAAGCAGGTTTTTTTAGTGCTTTTAAAAAATTATTGCATTAATTTACAAAAATAATTACTGCTTGGTTTTTCTGTAATTTTAAAACTAAAAAAAAAAATTTAGCATTAAAAAAATAAAGTTTAAATATTTTATATAGTTTTAATAAATAAAATTTTTTATAAAAATGATTTTTTTTTAAATTATTGTTAAGCTTGTAAAAATTAATAATTATTTAAAACGTTTTTATAAAGTTGTTATGTTATAAACCAATATTTACGGGGGCTTATTAGGTAAGCTTAGTGTGGATAGGCCTCGATGTGGCCCTGGGTCTAAGACCGCAAAGGTGGTCACGTAATGAGTCACTTAGTTACCCTAAGCGTCAGAATTACTCAGGGGGTAACTAGGTAACTGAGGTAACCACGGTGATTTTACTGTTAAAGGGCATTTAGGTGAAAAAAAAACAGTTAATATAATAATAAGCATTTTTTATATAATTAATTAGTTTTTATTTTATAATTTAATTTAAGCATATAGCAATTTTTTAAAACAATTATATAAAAATATTTTTAACAACTTTAGTGTAATTTTTATTAACGTTACGATAATTTTTTTAGTTATTACTTAGTATAATTTTATACCGGGAGCTTTAATTATATTATATTAATATAAACTTAAGGTTTGTTACATATTAAATTATAATTTAATTAATGTTTAAAACAACTAAAAAAATTTTTATAGTTTTAACAAAATAATTAAATTTAATATTTGCAATAATATAATATTTATTTAATTAATTGCAAAAAGAGATTTAATAATTAAAACATTAAAACAAATAATTTAAAAACTAATTAGTTAATATTTTTAAACCTAAGTTTTTTAAGCTAATTAAGCTAAATAAATTTAATAGTTTATAAAGTTAATTAAAAGGATTTTTAACTTAGGTTAAAATATATTTGCAATATTATAAATTAAGTTTTATTACAAACGCAAAAAAAGTAATAATATATGCAAGGTATTTTATAGGCAATATATTAAAATAGTTTTAATTTATTATAAACGATTATTGAAAAAATACTAATAAAAATAACCGTTAAATTGCGATTAATAACATTTTTAACAAATATAAAAAGTTTAAAAAATTATAACCAATATATACGAAAATTTAAAAAAGGTTAAACAAGCTAAATAAAAGCTAATAATTTTAATTTAAACTAAAATAGCATATAAATACGCAATAAAGTTTTGCAAACAGCATGCAAAAATTAAATAAGCTAACAATAATGCAATAACAACGATTTTTTTAACGGATTTAAAACTAAAGTTTAAAATAAATTATATCGAAATAAAAAAAAAAGCAATTTAAAAAAGTTTATTGCAAAAACAATTAAAATTAACAATTGTTTATATAAATAATAACTTTAAAAATTTTAATAAAACTAAAATAACTAAATATTAAATATAAAAAAAAAAGCTTAAAAATTAACAGCGATAAAAATTTACTTAAAATTTATAAAGCTTAATACAATTATTAAAAAGCAAAACCTAAGCAAAGTTAAATGTTATAATTGCAATTAAAAAAACACTACGTTAAAAACTGCGAAAAACTTAAAAAATAACAAAAGCTTAAAGAAAATAAGCAGGTTTTTGCAATAATAATTGCGATATTACGGATTAACAATTAATAAAACTTAAGCTAATAAAAATATATTAAAAATATACCTAGCTGCAATATATGCAAAACAAAAAACAGGTATATTTAATATATCTAGTAATAAAACAATTAAAACAAGCAAAACAAAACAAATATATTTGTAATATAATTAACTGTAATAAATATAACAGCTATGCAAAATAAATAAACGTAAAAAATAATAATAATTATAAAAAATTAAAATTAGTTAAAAATATTATAAAAATTAACGAAACATTTGCAATTTTACAAAGCAAAAAATTAGTTAAAAAACTAAATTAGCTTAAAAGTAATATATGCTTAAAAAACAAAATTATATATATTAACAATATAATTACTAAATTAAATAAAAATAAATAAAAAACGCTGTAATAAAATTTATATAGCAAAGATATATTTAGTATAAAAAATTAATAAAATATAAACGCTAAATATAAAAAGCAAAAAACGCAAATGCAACTATTTTTAAAATTATAGCTAACTATAAAATATAACAATTTTTAAAAAATATATAAATATATAATAATATTTTTATTATAAAAGCTAAAATAAATGTTAGTAAAGATTTTAGCAAAACAATATAGCTAATTGCCGAAAAATATTACTGCAATACAATTATACAATATAAAAAGCTAAAAAAGTTATAATTAAAAAATAAACCATATAAAAATATTTTTTAAATAAATTATATAATTTATTAATTTTTAATATATATTTAAAAAAAACTTAAATATATATAGTTTTTGAAGTAAATAAATAATAACGTATTATAGCAATTTTATTGTAAAAATAATATAAAAAAAATAATAATTATTTAATAAAATTAAAATAAGTTTGCAATATTTAAAATAAATTTATAATAGCTCACAAAATATAAATTATAAATTATAAATTAAAAATAATATTATAACAACGCATATAAAATATATATTTAAGCAAAAGTTACAAAATTATAAAAATTTAAAAAACACACAATATAAATTAAATAAAACCGACTTACGTTTAAAAAAAACAAACTATTAAAATAAATCTGAAATTTATAATATAAACAATATTAAAATATTATAACGATAAAATTACAATTATATAATTTTTAATATTAATTAAAGCAATTAAAGCGCAATAATAAATAAATAAAATATTAATATAAATAAAAACAGTTAAAAAATTAAAAAACAATTAAAAATAATTATAACAAATTAATAATTAATTAAAAAGCTAAAAATATTTTATGCTATAATAGCTAACAAAAATAAATATATTAAAATTAATTTAATATATTAAAAAAAGAAACTTTAAATGTTTATAAATATAAAAGCTTAAGCAAATTTTTTTTTATAAATTATTAAGCAATTAAATATATTAATAAAGCTTAAAAATAATTTTTATTTATTTATAACCGTTAATAAAAATTTAATTGCATATAATAACAAAATAATTTTAAAAAAAATTGCAGCATTTTTTTTTTAGTATTTTAAAACATAAAAAAAAACTTACGCTTAATATTATAAAAATATTTAAATATAATATTATTTTAAAAATATTTTGGTAATAAAAAAACAATTTTAAAGTAAACTAAAAAACCGGCTAATTTTAATAAAATATATTAAAAAAAAAGTTAATTTTTAAAAAGTTTTTAATGCAAACATTAAATAATTTTATAAAATAATTTATATAAATATATATTATAATTAAAAATTTTAAGCTAATATTTAATAGCAAAATTTTATTAAAATATAAAAATTACAGCAATATATTTAGTAAAACATATAATTATTTATTAAAACACAAAATATAAAACTATTAAATTTTATTTAAAAAAAAACAGTGTTAAAAAGGTTTTTATTGCATTATATAAATTAAAAATAGCTATAAAAGCTTAATAAATATATTAAAAAAAATTTAGCGAAAATATTTATATAGCATTTAATATTATTAATATAATTACCGGTGCTATAAATATTAAAAAAGCTTAAAAAACAGTAAGCAACAATAAAGGCTTTATATAAATTATAAAAATATAAACTTTAAAACAATTAAAATTGTAAAATTATTGCTTTAAATTAATAATATAAAAAATAAATTAACGCAAGCAAAATAATTTATAATATTTAACTTATTGAATATATATTACCAAATAAAAATAATGCTAAAAAACAAATAAAAAATAATATTTAAAACATTTAAAAAATTATTTAAATATTTAATAATATTATTTAAGTTTATTAATATACCAGCAATATTTTAAATATAAATTATAAACGTAGTACAAAAATTTATTAATATATTTATAATAATATATTAAAATAATATATTAATATATTTAAAAATATATAAGAAATATTTAAAATATATAACAAAAATATTAAAAGCATTACAAAACGCAAAATTTAAAATAAACTTTAAAAAAGGCAAATTTTATATATAAAAAGTTAATTTTTTTAAATTTATAATAACTTTAAAAAAAATATAAATATAAAAATTTAAAATTTTAGCAGTAAAAAAATAATTTATATTTAAATTAACAAATAATATAAAAGCATTTATAAAATTTATAAATTATATTTAAAAATTTATTAAAAATTTTAATAAATATATAAAATTTTTTACAAATTTAATAAAAAAAAATTTAATTTTTAAATAAAAAAACAAAAAATAAAAGTTTTTTAACAAAGTTAAATTTTTAATTATAAGCAAATTAGTTTTAAAATTATTTAATTTTAACAAAAAATTTAAAGTAAAAATTAACGCTTGCAAAACGGCAATAAATAAACAATTAAGTTAATAAAACAACAATAAAAAACTATATCCGGTAATTTTGTTTTTAAAAAAAATTTTAAAATTAGCAGCATAATATACGCTGCTAAACAAAAAGCTTATAATTATTATTTAAACATTTAAAAAATAAAAATATTATTTATATAAATTAAAAAAGCTAGTAATAATATATTTTAATTATAAAAATTTTATAACATTTATAATATTAAAAATGTTAAACAAACAATAAATTAAATAAGCAAAAAAAATTTTACAGTTTAATTTTGTTATTATTTATATTAAAAACAAAAATGTTAAAGCAAATATTTTAAGCGGGCAAAACAATTATTAAAAAAAAAAAAATTAAATATTTTTAAAAAAACAAAACAAAAATTAATAATATTAGTTATAATATAAATAAATTATAAATTATTTAAACAAAAAATATTAGCAATTATTACTATTAAATATTATTACAATAATATTAATTAATTTAATATAAAAAAACTAAAATATAACGATATTATAAATTTATTATATTATAAAAATAAAATATAAATATTATTAAAATTAAAAAAAAAACTTGTTAAATTAACTTATAAATATTTATTTATAAAACATTAAAAAATATTTAAAATTATTTAAAAAATTAAAAATTAAGCATTTTATTAAAAAAAAATAAAAAATACGATTAAAAACATTTAAATTAAGTATAATTTATATAAAAAAAGCAATATACCGCAATATAAACTATATAAATTATTGCAACTTAAAAAAATACTTAATAAAGCTTAAAAATTTATTGCGTTTAATTTTATTATTAAATTATTTAAGTTAAAAAAATTAATAATAAAAATATTATATAATTTAATATTAATTATTATAAAAAAACTTACAAAATATAAATATTTTATATTATATTTAAAATTAAATACGGCAAAAAATTTAGCTTATATAATAAATTAATATATTTTTAATAAATATAAAATTTTAAAAAAACTAATTATTAATAAAAAAATAACTATAGTTTTTAAGTTTATTAATTATTAATAAAAATATTAAAGGTTAAACATTATATATTTTAAATTTATTATTTATAAATAAATAAACAAATAAAACAATTAAATTAAACTTTAAAGCAATATTTTTATTGCTATTTTAATAAACAGCAAAACAATTAAATTAAACTATTATTAAAAGCAAAATATATATATAATAGTTTTAACAATAAGTTAATAAAAATGTTATTATTTAAAGCAAATTATAAATTTAACCCAAAAAAATTTAAAACAGCAATTTAAAAATTTTTTGCATTTAACGCAAAAACACAGGCAAAAAAAATTATTAATTTATAGCAAAAACTATAAAACAAGCTAATGTTTTTACAAAACCGCATAAAAATATATTACGACAAGCATATATTATTAAAGCTAACTTTAAAAAAAAAAAATCTATATTTTTTAAAGCGTAATATTAAAATTAAGCGATTAAGCAACAAATTTAATTTTAAACAAATTAAATTTTTTAAAATAAAAAAAATTATTTTAAAAATAAACTATTAATTTAAATTGCTTAAAAAAGTTAAAATATAATTAATATTTTATATTTTTTTTGTTAAAATTAACACTTAAAAATGCTAAATTTTAAACAAAATTAAAAGTTAAATTAAATAAAAATATATATAATATTAAAAAAATATTAAATTTACGTTAAAATAAAAAAGCTTATTAATATTTAATTAAATAAAAAAAGTATTTATACAAAAAAATTATATAAAAACTTAAAACAATTTTAAAAAATGCAATAAAAATAATTAACTAATATTATTAATAATATTTTAACTAATTAGCGCTAAAAAAACAAGGTTAACCAAAAATAAAATTAAAAACATTTTAATTAATATTAAAGTTTGCGCTAAATAAAAGCTAAAAAAAAACTTTAAAACTTTTATGTTTTTGCTTAGCAGCTTTTATTTTTTTTAAAAAACTTAAAACTTTTGCAAAAAAATTTGTTTTTTTTATTTTTTAAAATATTGTTTTGCTTTTTTAAACGCTTAAAGCAAGCAAATTAAGTAAAAATTTTGCTTTTAATATAAAAAAAGGTTTTTTAATTTTAACAAAAAACTTTTTAAGTTTTGGTTAAAAATTTTTAAAAAATATTTAATTAAAAACGGGCGTTTTTTTGTTTTTTGCAAATATAACAACGTTTTTTTGCGATTTAAGCTAAGCTAATGGTATAAAAAAGCATTATATACGGGCGCTTGCAACAAATACAAACAAAACAACAAAAATTGCGGTTAAAATTTCGAAAATAAACAAGCTAAAACAAACTGCAATAAAAACAAAAGTTAAAAAAAATGCCAAATTTATTTAAGTAATTTACTAACGAGTTTTAAGCGTAAACAAATTAAAAAAAAAGCATTCCGGTCGTAATTTAATATACGTATACACAAACAAAAGAAAAACAAAAAAAACTTATTATAATTATTAAAAGCAATAATTTTAAAAGGTAAAAAAATAATATTACAAATTAATATTTATAAAAGCTTATTAAATAAGCTTAATGTAAATAAGCCTCGGTGTAGCCTTGGGTTTAAACCCGTAAAGCTGGTTATATAATAAATCATTTAATTATTTTAAGCGTTAAAGTTACCTAAAAAATAACTAGGTAACTAAATTAACCACGGTAACTTTGCTGTTAAAAAGCATTTAGGTAAAAAAAAACAGTTTATATAATAATAAGCATTTTTTATATAACTAGTTAGTTTTTATTTCACAATTTAATTTAAGTATATAGTAATTTTTTAAAACAATTATATAAAAATATTTCTAACGACTTTAGTGTAATTTTTACCAACGTTACGATAATTTTTTTAATTATTACTTAATATAATTTTATACCGGGAGCTCCGATTATACCACGCTTATATAAACTTAGGGTTTATCACATGTTAATTTAAGCAATGTTTTTTTAAAAAATATTTATAAAAATGCTTTTAATTATTTAAAGCATAGTAATTTGTTTAGCATTAAAAAAACGATTAATTAAAGCAAGGTTTTATAAAAACTATAATATATTAACGGTTTAAAATATAACAATTAAAATTTACAGCTATTTTTTATAATTGCTATTATTTTTAAGTTTTTAAAACTTATTAACCGTAATAACTTATTTGTTTAATTTTTTACTAAGTTAGCTAAAATTAAATAAATATTTAGGGTTAAATTTTTATTTAATTTTTTTTATGCAGCTTTGTTAAATATAATTAAAGTTCCGAGAAAGATTTTCTGCAATATTTTAAGCGCTGTTATAATTTGTTAATTTTGCTTTTAAAAATTATAAATAGCTTTTTTTAAAGTTTGCTACAGCGGTGTTAAATTAACTATAAATTACTTTAAAAAGTTTTTAAAGCCGGCTTAAAAACTTAAATTAAGTGTATTTTAAAGTAAATTATTTAAGTTTATAATATTAAAGTTAAAATGTTTTATAATAGCAAATTATTATAGTTAATTTAAGGGTAAAAAATAATGTTTAATTTTAAACCTAAAAATATTTTAAGCTTATAATTTATTAAAAATAAGTTGTTTAATAGCTAGTTATATAAATTATATATTATAAATAAAAATATAGTATGCAAACTAGGTAAAAATAATGCTATTTATAGGTTTACTTGTTAATTAAATAATAGCTTAAAATAATAAATATATTAATTAATTTAACAAAAAAAAATTTATTATTTAGTTGTTTTATATATAATATCTAGGCTTTTTATATCACTATTGTTTTTTTTTTTTTTTTTTTTTGTTAAATTATATGCTTTAAAAATAATTTTTGCAAAGTAAAGTTTTTAAAGCGGGATTGCTAGGGCAATTTTTTTATAAAGTAAATTTTTTAAAGCGCTAGTTTTAATAAAGCTTACCCTGCGTATATTTTAATTAAATGCGCATAAAGTAAAACTTTGCAGGGTAAATTTTTTAAGGCGCTAATTTTAATAAAGCTTATTTTGCGCGCATTTTAGTTAAGTGTACGCAAGGTAAAATTTTGCAAAGCGGGGCCGCTAAAGTGGCATTTTTGCAGGGTAAATTCTCCAGGGCGCTAGTTTTATATAAACACTAGCGCAAGGTAAATTAAACCGGACATCGGATTTATATGTTATAATTTTAGCAACTTTGCTAATATTAACTTTACAATGCTTTTGCATACTAATAATTAAATAAAAAAATTTAATAAATAATTATATAAAGTTTAAATATTTAAAGTATTTTTTTAATTTTAAAATAATATTTTTTATTGTAAACTTGTTTAAAAACTTTTTTAATTATTTTATATAATATATATAAACGTCGGATTTTTCTATATATATTATATATAAACTTATTTTTAGTTAAGTTAAAAAAATTCAACGTTTTTATTAAAGCCGCAAATTTTTTTTAAATTTTTTTTAAATTTTTATATATTTGCTGTTAGTTTTATACGTTTGTTTAAAGTTTTTAAACATTTTGTTTTTTATTATTGCTTTTAATATAATAATATATAATATTATATTTGCTTTATTTTAAATAATGTTTAAAATAGCGTTTTTATTAATTTGTTTAAACTTATTGTTTGCGTTTATAACGTTAATTATTATTTGCAAACAATTAAATGTGTTAAATATATAGTTTAGTTTTTTTAGCAAATAATATATTTATAGTTTATATTTAAAAAATAAATAAATTAATTAATTAAACGTTTGTTTGTTTTTTAATGTTTATAATATATAAAATTATTTAATTTACGATATTTTTAAAAGTTAAATAATTTATTAATATAATTACTAGTTATTTATTTAAATATATTATTATGTGCAACTTTTTAATATATTATATTAAACAAGTTATATTTAACTTAAATAAATTATAGCGTGTTTTTGCGCTTAAAAATAACCTGCTTAAATATATAATTAAACAAACTTTTGTTAATAAAATAATTTTTTTAAGTTTTTATGTTTTGTTTAATTTTAAATAAAACATTATAATGTTAAATTTCTTTTGTAAAAAGCCGTTAATTTAAAAAAAAACAATTGTTTTAAAAAATTATAGTGATAAATTGCAACTTTTTTTGCAAATTGCGATTTATATTGCTTTAAACAATGCTTTTTTTACTTTGGTTAATGGTAAAATATTAATTAAATATACACTTTGCGTTTATTAAGCTTATTTTTTTTTAATCGGCCGGACTTTTGTTTTTTTACGAGCAGTGCTGCTTTTTTTTTTTTTTTGCAAAGGTTTAATTAGCTTAGCATAATATAAAACCAAGTTATATAAAAAAATTGTTGCGCCGATATATTGCTTAAAAATTTTTAATTAACTTAAATATTTAAAGTTATAAATAGCTTTAATGCAATTTTTTATATTTGCTAGCTTAAATGTATTATTATAAAAGTTTAACAAGTTAACTAATAAATATCCGATAAATAATTTAATCGGAAATATAACTATGTTTTTTTAAAAAAAGTTTAAATATTATAATGTTATTAATAAATGTTTAATAAAAACTTTTATAAAAATTAAACAATTTATTTATATGTTTATATATATATATTAAATTATTTTAAAAATTTATTACGGTAATACGGTATTGCTTAATTTTACGCGAATTAATAATAATAAACTTGTTTTTATAGTTAAAATATATAAAAAATTAATAAAAAAATAAAGTTGCTCCGATAATAATTATATAGTATTTGTTTTTTAGCAAATTAATAATTTTAGCTTGCAATAATAGCGGGTAATTATTTAATAACCCTATTTTATTAAAGTTTTTTATATTAACGATTATTTAGCTTTTTTGTTTTATTACTATATTATTACATATTAATTTATTTTAAATTAATTATTATATAATAAATATAAAATAAATAAACGGTATAAAATTATATTAAACTTAAATCCGTATTAGCGTGGTATAATCGGAGCTCCCCGTAAAAAATCGTGCTAAATAATAACTAAAAAAATTATTATTACGTTAATAAAAATTACACTAAAGTTATTAAAAATACTTTTATATAATTGTTTTAAAAAGTCGTTATATATTTAAATTAAATTATAAAATAAAAATTAAATAGTTATATAAAAAATGTTTATTATTATATAAACTGTTTTTTTTACTATATTATTTATTGCTTTGTTTGCTTTATAAAGCATTAAAAGCGCTTTGTTTTTTTTAAAGCAATTTCCTTTATATGTTTTATAAATTTTTTAAAGCATTTTGCTTTATATGCTTTATAAAGCCGCGTATTATATAATTATACCTATGTTTATAGCTTTTTTTTTTAGTTAGCTTTATATTTTTTATTAAAATTTTTTAGTTATTTTAGTTTTTTAATAAACCGTTTGCTGTTAATTTATAATATTATTTTTTTACTTTTTAAATTTATTGTTTGCAATAAATATAGTAAAAACTAGTATAAATAATAAGGTAAAATAACTAATAATTTAAAGGAGAAATTTTAGTTACGTTTTTACTAGAGATAACAACCTTTATGTAAACTTTTTTATACTAGACTAGTGGGCTAGTGAACTTTAGTTAATAAAGTGGGTGGTTTATATTAAACCTATTTTTTTAGGTAACTGTGTTAAATGCCGAGGCACAAAAAAAACTTGTCATTTTTAATATACTAGCTAACTGTTTAATTAGTATACAAATAAGTCAATTAATTTTTTTTAACTACTTTGCAAAGTTTACTTTGTTTTTTTTTTATAAAAATAACAGTTATTTTTAAAACAACAGCGTTTTTAAATAAAGCGCCGTTTTTAGCCTTAATATTTAGCTTATTTTTTTAGCGCTGCTAATATTTTTAATTAATTTTATAAAGTTTTGCATTTGCTATTTCGATTGCTACCAGTTATTTTTATGCCCGTAACTTTTTTACTTAACCAAATATTAAAATTCCGTTTTAATACGGTTTAAACGGTGCTTAAAAATAATTTTAATCTCGAAAAACTTTTCTTTTTTCTTAAGGTTTGGTTAATCGTCGAAAATAAAACCGAGTAAAAATATAAAGCGGTAAAAAAAATTTTTACTTTGTTTACCGGAAAATAAATAAGCAATAAAAATAACGGAATAAATATTAAACGTTTTAAATAAGTTAAATTTATAGGCTAGTTGCCCGACTTGTTTTTTAATTTTTTAAAGTTTAGCATATTGTTGCAAAAACTTTTTAAAAAATCGTTTAAATAAATAATATTTTTTATATAGTTTTAAATATATTTTGTTATTTATGTTAAATTTTATTAAAATATGCTTTCGATTGTAATATTGTTTAGCGCGGGCTGCAGCAAAGTTTATAGCTAATTTAGCGTTTTTCCGTAAATGTTTTTTAAAAAATCAAAAATTTTCGTATTTAGTAGTGTTAATTTTTGTTAAAACATTGTTAAAGCTAAGTAAGCAAAAATTAAAAAATTGTTTATACGCTAATAATTTAATTAAATTTAAATATACGCTGTTTAAATTTTATTGCAATAAAAGCAGCATGTTTATTTAATTTAGTTTAAAATGCTTAAAAATATAATAACGTAAAGCAATTTTAACGGTTTAATTTTTACGTTTAAATAAACTGTTTTTTTATAAATAATAAATAGTTATTATAAATAGCTTTACGCCGAAAGTTTTTTATAGTTTTTTTTAAAAATCAAACGTAAATTTACGATTTTAATTTGAAATAATGCTTGTTAAAACTTTTTAATCGAAAAATAATAACTGTTTAGCTAAAACAATAGCTTAATTTTCCGCAGTATATTTTATATTGCCTAGGATTAGTAATAACTGCTTAAAGGTTGCGCAAATAATTATAATAAATGCGTTGTAATAGCTATATTTTTTTAGTTGCTATAAAATATTAGCTAAAAAAATCTTAAATAAATTAAAAATAAAGTTTATAGCAATAGTTTTTATTAATTTTATATTTTGTAGTTAAATAAGTTAATAATTACCGTAAAGTTTTTTACGGCTTATAGTATACATTTTATAACTGTTGCAATATTTAAAATAAGCAATAATTTTACGTGTTTTTAAATAAATAAAATAAAATTTTAAATTTTGCATTATGCATTTTTTACCGAAATAATATTTATTATTATATATTATAGCAAAAAACTTATTAATTTGTACATTTGGTATATATAGTTTATATTTGCTTAAACAATTAACGTTGTAAATAAAGCTTTTTACGATTGCGAAAAAATAGCCGGGCCAAAAAAATTATTAACATTTTTGTTGTTGTTACGGAGTGTTTGCAATATTTTGTTATATTTAGGATTTTTATTATAGTTAACTATAAATTTAGTTTAAACAGCTTTATTTATTACTGCTTTAGTTGTTATTACATATACTAATAAAATTTTTTGTATTAATTAAATATCGTTAAAAATTAAAATTTTATCAAATTGCTTAATTTGTCCGTTTTCGTTTTTTTTATTTTTAATGTTTTTAAAGCGACTAAATGTATTTGGTACAAAATTAAAACGTTTTAAAAAATAATATATTTATAGTTCGTATTGCGACAAATAAATAAAAGCGTTAATAAAACGCTTGTTAGCTTTGTTTATTAATTTTATGTTTAAATTTATTTAATTTAAAATATTTTTAATAGCTAAGTAATTAATAAGTATAACTATTAAATTATATAATACTTTTTCTATAGTTTAAAACTTTTTGCAAGTTTAAATAATATAAGCAACTTTTAACTTTAAAAAGCCGTAACGCGTTTTTGCTTAAAAGAAATAGCAACTAAAAAATATAACAAAAAGTATTTTTGTACTAAGTATAATTTTACCCGGCTTTTATTTATATTTATCGAGTAAATAAAAAAGCATAACGCTAAAACTTCGCTTTAAAAATTTATTTATTTGCATAAATAATATTTTATATAAATTGTAGTAAAAAATAGTATTATAATTGCATATAAGTTTTTATACTGCTTTAAATAATTTTCATTTTTTTTTGTAAACGTAAAGCGCATGCTTTGCATATAAGTTTGTTATTTATTTAAATTATTGTTTATAACGCAACTAGCTTTATATTTTTCGTTAAAAAAGGCTGTTTTTTTTTTGTTGTAAAAAATTTGCGCACTGCGCATAATAAAGGAAAAAAGTGCGAAAAAAACCGCTGCTACCGAGGTATTGCTTAAATATGCTTAATTAGTTAAAAAACTTTAAATTTTAAAAAACAGCAAGCTTTTTTTAGTAATAAATATGCTAAATGCATTTATTTAAAACCTAAATAGTTAAACGGAAAAATAACTTAAAAAAAACTTTTTTTCTGAAAAAAAAAATGCTTTTATTGCGAAACAAGGTAAAAATGGTGCAAAAATAATCGATATAATTTTTTTTAATGTTAAAAAAAATAACTATATTATCGATAAAAGCTTTACAAAAGTTTTTATATAGCTTGGTTTTTTTGTTTATAAAGCGCTAAACGTAAGCAAATAAATTGCAAAATTTTATTAATACTACTTTAAATTTTTTAAGCTTTTAAAAACTAATAACGGTAAAGCAATTTTTATAGTCGCGATATATTTTTAATTAAAAAAAAAACTTTGTAGCATTAACGTAAATTATATATGCTTTTTTTCGGATTGCGCTAATAATTTCCGATTAAAAAAAATAAATAATTATTTAGCATTGTTACTTTGTTTAATAAGCGAAAATTTAAAACTAATTAAACTTTAAGCATTTTTTTAATTTATTTTTTTGCTACAAAAGTTAGGTAAACAAAAAAAGTTAATTTATCGATTTATTTTATTTGTTTTTGTTTGTATAATTTGTTATATATTGCGTTTAATACTTTTTTGTTCTAATAATTTAATAAATAAACATAATTTTTAACTTTATATTTTTACTAATTATTAACTAAAAATATTTTTATTTATTTTTTTTAAAAAATATTAATAATGCTTTAATTTTTTTAAACTTTAAATATATCGTTAATAATTTAAGTAATTTTGTTTAAAATTTTGCTTTTCCCGGTATAAATTAATTAATTATTTAATAAAATAATTTTGCTAAGTTTTGCAGGTTTTTTAATTTTAATAATATTATAAACTTTAAATATTTTAAGCTTATTGTTTTCTAGTTTTTGCAATTTAAAAAAGTTGAAATTTTTAGCTTTAATGCTTTAATAAATTAAATTGATAAATAAAGTGCTTTTAAATGCATTTTCGTATGTTTTTAGTTAATTTATTACATTTTTAACAGTTATTTCGTAAAATATGTTAAAATTATTTAGTATATTAATAATTTCGGCAATATTATCCGTAAAAATTTAATTTGTTTTATCACTAATTATTGCTTTAATTATAAAAGTTATTATAACATTTTGGTTAATAGCAAACAAGCGTAATATTTTAAAGTTATCGGGTATATATATACTTTATGTAATAACATTGCTTAATATAGCTGAAATTACGCTTAATATTTTTGCTGCTTTTGCGCTTTTAGCGGCATTTAATACTATAAGCGTTTTTGCTATTAGTATTGCTTTTAAGCATAACTTTTATAATATTGCTTTAATGCGTTTTTTATTACTTTGTTTTTATATTTTACCGATTTATATGCTTTTTAATATTTTTTTTGCTTTTAATAATAAATTAATTATTATTACTTGGTGTAAAATTATAAATTTAATAATAGCGGCTACACTATTTTTTTAATTTAGTTTAAAATTAAAATTTTAGTTAAATAGTAATAATTTATAAATATAAAGTGCAATTATAATTTTGCCTAGCTTAAATATAATATTATGCTATAAAATTATTTTGCGAGTATATAAATATACGCAAAAATATATTTTAAACTTTTAGCAAAATATTTTTGCGTTAGCAAAAATAACTTTTTATTGCTTAAAATTAATAATTATTTTATAAAAATTAAAAAAACTTGTTTTTAAAAATAAAAATATACCGCAGTTTTTTAAGTATACCTAAGTAAACTTAATAATTTTTATTAAAACGGGATTATTATGTTCGTTTGCGCCGAGATAGTATAGTTTTATTATAGCATACTATATATATTAAATACGTTTTTTACCGATATTTTTTATTTTTATTTTTTTAATATTTAATAATATATTTAACGTGTTTTAAAAAGTCGGAAATAATTAAGCTTTATTTACACCTAGTATTATAACAAATTTTAATATTTATGCCGTTAAAATTTTTTTATGTAATAATTTAAAAAAATAAATATTTATTGCTTAATTGTTAATTTATTGCTTTATTAAATTTATATAAACGCAATAACGTTTTTTAAACCGTAAATATTAAAATGCGCTTATTATTTATGCTGCTAAGGTTTTTTTTTGTTGCTAAAAAAGCATAACTATTTGTTTAGCAATTTAGCAAATATTTAAACAGCTTATTTTTAAAGCTAAATATTATGCGATAGTTTTTGCATTTGCGTTATAACTTATTAATTAAAAAAATATTTCCGATTTATTTTAAAAGCTAAAATTAGCAATAATATATATAACGCTTTTTTTTTTTTTAAGTTAAACGTTTTACTGCAAAATTAACAAATTATATTATAATTAATAATTATATATTTTTTATTAAAGCTAAAATTTAAATTAAAGTTTAAGTGGTACGATCGTTTGCTGTTATTATTATTTAAAATATTATTTATTTTTTTTGCTGCATTAGCTCGATTTTAAGCGCGATCGCAATCGCGCTAATGTTTTTCGTATTTATTTATATGTTATTTTTTGCTTTTTTTATGTTTTTTTTTTTTGATTTTTATTAAAGCTAATTTTTATTTTTGCCCGACTTGTCGCGGTTTTTTTTTTTGTCGCGTTTGTTACGCCGTTTGTTTTTTTTATTTTTTAAGTATTTAAAATTAAAGCAAAAATTTAATTAGCTTAAATATTTTTAATATGTTGCAATTAATAGCAATAGCTTTGCTTTAATTACTTAAATTATATAGTTAACTAGTTTTTAGCTTAATTTTAGAGCTAAAAAATATTGCTTAATGTTTAAATTTATTATGTTTTAAACCTGCGATATAATGCTATATTAATTGCTATTGTTTTAGTTTAAAATTTTTATCGCTTTTGCGTATCGGAGTTTTTTTTATATAAATATAATTATAGCCGCTTTGTTCCGGCTTATATTATTAAGCTTTAGATTTTATTTTTTGTCGGTAAACTTTTCGGTCGCTAGTAATAGTTGCATAAAAAATCAATTTATAAATTTTTTTAAAACTTTTTTTAAGTTTTTTGCTTTTATTTTTTTGCGATAATCGGAAATAAATTTGTTATTTTATTATATAACCGCTGTTTTAGCTAAAAACATAAAAAACAGCACTATAATTTATTTGTTTATTGCTTTTTTTATATTGTTATTTTTTATAAACAAATTAATATAATTAATAAAGCAGTATATGTTAATAAAAATTAATTTATTTTTGTTTTTTATTATTTTTACGTTTTTAGCGTTATATTAATTTAAGTCGAAAATTTTTACGTTTGTTTTTTTAAGTTTATTTGTTTTGCTATAGCTAATAGTTAATATAAAACTTGCAGCTTTAAATATAGCTTAGCGGTTAAAGTTATTGTTGTGCAAATTACAAAATAAATTTGAAGCTTTGCTGTTATTTAAATTGTTATCGAAGTTATTAAAGTTGTTTAAGTTATTAAAATTGCGGTTTTTAAAAATTTGCGCTTGTTTTGCTTAGTTAAATTATTAATAACTTATTAAAAATTTTAATAAATTATTTATATTTAATAATTTTAATGCGTTATTAAATTTTTAAACTGTTATTAATTAATGTTTTATTAATTATTTTATGTTATTAAATTAAACTGTTAAAAAAAATCGCATAATTTTTAAATTAATGTTTTGCAAAGTTGCGCTAAAGCTAAAAAATATTTTTTGTAATACGGTAAATTAACCAAAAATAAAATATATTTAGCTTGTTAAAATAGCAAATGGTGCGCCAAACGGTATTGCCGATATTAATTATATATTAGCAGCGGGCAGCAATATTAGTGCGTTGCAATAAATAAAAATGCTTTTATTTATATTTTAATATTATTTGCTGTTTTTATAAAAGCTAAAATGCAAACTATTAATATTAAAAAAATTAGCTAATAAGTAAAATTGATTAAATTTTTTGCCGGTTGCACTTAGTTTGTTTTAAACTAAAAGCTAAGCAACTAGTGCATTTAAAACTAAAGCTATTAATATTGCTAAGCTTTCGGTTAAATTTTGCATTTAAATATATATTAAAATAAATAGCTTATTAATAGCTTTAATATTTTTGTTTAATTTAACAACTTTTTTGTTTAGCGATATAATATTTTTGCATACGGCGTTAACTTTTTTTTTATTTGCAGCTTAGTTAATTATTTGCTGTAAAATTTTTTTAATTGTTTTTTGTTAACAATTTTGCTGTTTAAATTTGTTTTTAATAAAATTTTATAAACTTTAGTTTTGTTTTAAGTTTTTTAAAATTTTAAAAAAAAAATTTTGTTTAAAGTTTTAAATTTTATTATATATTAATAGTTTTTTGTTTTTAACTAATATTTTTTTAACGGATTTGTTAAGTATATTTTCTGGTGCTGCGCTTATAGTATATAATATATCGCGTTTAGCAAGTTTTTTTTTTTTTAAACTTAAACAAGCTTGCTTTAGCTATATTTAATTAAAATTTAAAAAAATTTAGCTAAAAAAATTTTAGCTATATTGCGCTTAAAATATGCTTTATTTTTAAAGCACATGGTTTGCCAGGTAAAAAAAATTTCCCGGGCAAAAATGCTAAATAAAAGCAATAAGTTATATAATCGTTTAAAGCGTTTTTTAACAAAAATAAATAGTTTTAATAGCAATTTATTTTTGCTAATTAATGGTAGCTTTTTAGCGGCTATTAATTTTAGCGTAAAATTATAAACTATAAAAATAATTTCATATTTTATATAAAAAATATTAAAAAAGTTTTTTTAAAATATATTAATATTATATATTTACTATTAAAATTTACAATAGTTTTGTTATTTTATTGTAAATTTGTAAGGTATAATAGCTTTAAAGTTTATATGCCGGCTAGTGCTTATATATAAATTTGTTAATTAGCTATTATATAATTTTAATTTTACAAAGTGCAAAGTTTTTACGCAAAATTGCCAAAGTTATTTAATGTTTAAAAAAGGTATACAATATATTAAAAAAAAAAACGTAATAAAAAAAGTAAAATATGGTATTTTTAGTGGTATTTCGTATACAATAAAATAATTAATAAAACTGTAAACGTTAATTTTATTTAATAAAATCGGATGCAGTATTATAAAAAATAAACACAGCTACTTAAAAAAATGCTAAAAATAAAAATATTATAAATTTATTTGCAATTTTAGCGGTCGATATTTAAAGTAAACTTAGCGTTAAAATACGTTTAACTCGCGTAATTTTAACGTAAAATTAAAGTAAATTATAGCGTTTTAAAAGTAATTTGTTGATATAACTTTAAAATAGCGGCGCGGCTATTAAAAAACCAATTCGGCGTTTTTTGCAAAGTTATTTTATTTTGGCGTAAAGCTTGCGGCTGTTAAAAAACCAATCCGAAGTTTTAACTATAATAGTTTTGTCGGGGTTTCGGGTACGCGCAGCTGTTAAAAAACCAATCCGGGCACTTAATACTACCGGCAAAAAAAAAAAATAAAAAAACTGTTAACTAAAAGTTGCAAAATTAATGGTTTACTTTACCACTTAATAAAAACTAGTATAAATAATAAAGTAAAATAATTAATAATTTAAAAAAAAAATCTTACTTAAATTTTTGCTACAAATAAAAACCCTTATATAAACTTTTCCATATTAAACTAATAAGCTAGTAAATTTTAGTTAGTAAAATAAATGGTTTATATTAAACCTACCCCTTTTAGGTAACTGTATTAAAATATTAATATGTTTTTTAGTAAATTTTATAAATATTTTGTTTTTTTTTTTTATAATTTGTTATTAATATAGCAAGTTAAATTTTAAAGCTGGTTTATTTTATTTTTATAAAACGTTGTTAAGCTATTTTTTCCGCAATTAAAGTTTTTAATTATAAAATTATGCTTTATTTTTAATATTTTAATAAAAGCTTATTTTATAAAATGTTAAATAATATTAAATGTTGCGAAAATTGTAATAACGATAATTTTTTTTTTCGATAAAAATTAAGTTTTTATAAACTTATTATATAATATTATTTTTAAATATTAACGTTTACAAATATATCAACAAAAAATTTTTAATAAGCTTTAAAAAATAAATTGCTTAATTTAATAGCTTTTAGCCCGTTTTATTTGTTTTAACTGTTAAATTAAGTTTTTTTATAAAAAAATTTTAAAATAACTTAACGTAGCTTTTAAAACATAAATAAATTAAAAACGCAAAAACGCTTAAAAAAACAGCGCAAATTAAAAAAAAAAGCAAGCTTAATTAGCTATTTTTATTAATTTTTATAATGTTAACTAAAATGTTTTTATTTTTTTTTTCGGTTAATTTTGCTTTTTTAGCACTAGTTAATTAAAATGTTAATAATAAAATTAATTAATTATTATTATCGCATTTTTTAAGTTTTTTTTAAATTTTTATATAATTTTTTTATATTAATATTTTTTTTATTTAATTAAATATTTATAAATTTTTTTATTTTAATATAAATTTAATATTTTATAATATTATATATATTTTTGTTTAATTTAATTTTTAATTTTATTTAAAGTTTAGCGTTTTTAAATGTTAATTTTAATAAAAATATATAAAATATTAAATATATTTTAGTTTTTTTAAATAATTTAAATTAATAATTTATTTTTAAAATAATTTTTTTTATT
>MU389526.1:0-35114 GCA_022578775.1 Xylaria venustula
TTATTTTATTATTTGCAAATAAAATATTATTTGCAATAATAAATATTTATATATTTTAATTAATATAGCTATAAATAATTTTTAAATATTTAATATAATATAAATAGCATATAATTTAATTTGCTACTTTTATATATTTTAAATTAAAATTTATTAAAAATTTTAATAATAAAGCCGCTATAAATGTTATATTAAGCTTTAATATAATCGCAATGTAAAAAATAAATTTTATATGTTTTTAAAACGCTTTTATTTAAGCTTTAGTAATTTGCCCGGTATAAACAAAAATTTTTTTATAAAAAAGCAGCATAATTAATATTTAATTATTATTAGCTAGGTTATATTTGCGCGCGATTTTTTTAATATATTAATCGTAAAGCAATATTATTATGCAAGCTTATTTATTTTTAAACATTTTAATTTTTAAAAATTATTTAATTTTTTTTTGTTTTTTAAAATTATAATATAATTTAATTTTTTATATAATTTTTTTAGCTATTTTTATATATTTTCTATTAAAAAAAACCAAAAAATTATTTATATAAAATATTATATATATATTGCAATTAGTTATATAAAAAAAGCATAGCTTTTTAAATAAAAAAATTATTTTAAACTTTTTTAGTATAAGCGCAAACTTTTTATACTATAAAAAAAGTAAGTTTTAAAAATTATATAAAGTTTTTTTAAACAATGCTATTATATTTTTTTGCTTAAAGCTTTTAAATAATTTGCATGCTATTAGCTTTTTGTTATTTTTTTTTGCGTTAAAAAACGCGCTTATTATATTATATTGCTAAATTTTCTAGTTTTTTTAAGCTGCTAAAACTATTATTAAGCAAAAAGTTTTAGCTGCAAGCGTAACAGTATAAATTAATTAAAGCATATTTTTAAACTAAAAATTATTTTAAATTATTATTTATATTTTGCAGGTTTATAAATAGCTTTTTTTATTAAATTTATAAATAAACATTTATTTTAGTAAAAGCGGTTTATATTTTGCTTTATAAAATAAAATAATTTATAATGCTTTGTACTTAATTAAGTTTGCGATTTTTTAGCAAGCGTTTTTTTTAAACAGCTTTTTTAAAAAATGTTTTTTTAGCTTTTTTTAGCTTTTAAAAAATAGCTTTAGCAAATTATTTTTATAAATTTTGCTTAGTAGCAAAATTATGTTAAGCTTTTTTTGCTTATATTAATTTATAGCAGCTATAAATATAGCATAAAGCGTTTTATACTTTTAGTTATTTTTGTAAATTATTTTTTGCTAATTTAGCAAATAAATATTTAAAAAAAATAACTAATTATAATTATATAAAATGCTAATTTTTTGCTTTTTATATATAAATGTTATAAATATAACAAACATTTTAGCATATTTGCTATTTTTATTAGCTTGAATTTTTAGGGGCTTTTTTCAGATTTTTTAGCTAGCTTTTATTGTTTGTAAATAATTTTTACAGGTTTTTTAAATATATTGCCGTAAATTTTGCTGCTTTGTTTAAATTGTTTTATTTATGTTTAAATAATTTAAAATCGCTTGTTTTTTGTTTAGCTAATTTTATTGCCCGCTTATTACTATAATATTTTTAGCTAGATTTTTTTTTAATAGTTTTTTAGTTATTTTTTTTAAATTAGTTAAATATATTTTTTAACAAAATTAAAATAATTTGTTTTATTATTTAGCTAATTTTAGCTTTTCGTTTAAATGTTTAGCTATTTTAAGCTATTTTTTAAATGTTTTTGCTAGTTGCTAAACCGGCTTTAATGTTTTTTTTAAAGTTATAAATCCGCGCGGTTAATTATTATAATTTTTTAAGCTATTTTTTTTAAAATTTATAGCTGCTTTTATTTTTAATTTAAAATTTTTTAGTTAGCTTTTAATTAATTTGTCGATAAATTTAAAAGTATTTTTAAGTTTATTGGTTTAATTAACGGCCGGCTTTGTTTATAAAAAAAATACTTTTTTTTATATTTTTATATTGTTTTAAAACTATTTTAAAAATTTTTTAACAATAGTTATCTCGTTTAATAAATTGATTAAAATTTTTTAAAGCATTTTTTTAAATATTTTGTCGTAAAAAAAGCTTTTATTAAACTATACATTTTAAATAATAATTATTTAACTTAATTTAAAAATTTATATGCGGTATAAATTAAATGCTTTATATTTAATTAAATAATTTACGTAAGCATGCGGCTTTATTTTGTAAGCTTGCTTATTGCGGCTTGCAAACATATTTTGCTTAATTAAATATGCTTTATACCTATAAATATATATGCTTTTAAAATTAAAGCGCAAATTAGCGGTTATTTTGCTAATTACAGCAAATAAATATTATTTAAAATATTATATAAACTATATTAAAAGCATTTTAAAAAAGGCATAAAAATTGTAAACATAGCTTGGGCTTATATTATACAGCTTAGCGGCCGCTAATATAGCTTTTAGCTAAAGCTTATTTAATAAATTAGCTTTTGTTAACATTTTTTTAGCTTTTGTTATTATTTTTTAATTTGCTTTTTTTTTTTACCGACCGGCTTTTTTATATATAAAAATAAAAACTTTATTTTTATGCTTTTAGTATGCGCTTAAAGCATAAAAACGGTATTTTTAAACTTAAAAATTACCGCTTTTTTATTATCGCTGCACATTTTATATATTAAAAGCTTATATTGCTGTATTATTTAGCGCTTAAAGCGTTAAAATGCTTTAAGTACCTATAGTTTAATACGCTAAACTAAATTATAACAATAAATTATTTTACTATATTTGTTTTTAATCGCAAGCATTTATTTAAATTTTTTATATTTTTTAAAATAGTTAAAAAAATTTTAGTAAACTTTTTAAAACGGTTTTAATAAGCTTTTTTTTAAAGTGCGGCATAATATACGCTTTTTTAAATATATTTTAACATATATTTTGCATTTAATAATTTTAGTTTTTTTAATTTTAATTTTTTTAGCGTTATAAATTAAAACTTTTAAAGCTTTTAATTTTAAGTGCTTTAATTTTTTGTGCTAAAGCTTTTTTATATTTTTTTTTTTTTTTTAGTAGCTTTATTAAAAAGCGTTTTAAGCAAGCTTTATATATTGCTGCAATTATTTTTGTTAAATTTAATAAAATTTTTTAGCTTTTATTAATATTGTTTATTAAATTTTTGCTTAAATAATTAATAATAAGCTTATATTTAAAAAAAATTAAATTTATTTTTTTAATAAAATGTTTTAATAATATGTTTAACTTTAAGTTTTTATAGCGTAAAAAGCAATTAAAACTGCAATATTAAATTTTAACGTTTTTTAAACAAGCTTTTAAAATAATATTTATATAAAATTTTTTTATATATGCTATGTTTTGTAAAATAAAATAATTTATATTTTTGCTTTAAACGCTAGCTAAAATATTTTTAATTATTTTAATATTTTTTTTTATAATTGCAAAGCTTATAGTACTAGCATTTATATATTTTTTATTTTTTAAAAAAATATATAAGCTTAGTTTAAATAAAGTTAAATTGTTAACTAGGTATAAAATATTATAATTGTTAAAAATTATAAATTAATAAAACAAGTAAAATAATATACCAAACGTTATATATACTACTAAATTAGTTAAAATTTTTTCGACTAAAAATAAATTAATTATAATAGCAACAATTTTTTTGTCTGGCTATTTATTGCTTAACTTTTTTATTTTAAAGCTAAATCTAAAAAAAAAAAATATTTTATTTTTTTTTAGCGATTTTGTTATATAAGCTTTGCTAGTTTTTAAACTTGTAGCAAGTTTTAATATTTTAAATTTGTTTATAAAACATTAGTTTAATTTTATAGTTAGTAAATTTAGTTACCGCTTTTTGCAAGCGTGCGCATTTTTTAAAAGTTTAGCGGTATTTTTGTTTAAAATTAGCTAAGCAAAAGCAGCAAAAATTTTTTTAGTTTAATTTATTTTGGCTATTTTTTTTGCTGCGTTTAAACGGTAATAATATTAAATAATTTTTTGCTTTACCGTTATATATAGCAAAAATTTTAGCACTTTTTTGTTTGCTTTGCGTAAGCTTTTTATTAAAAAAAATATAAAACATTTAGCTATATTGCTTTAAAGTTACCAAAGTTTTTTTTAGCTATTTATTTAAAATTAGCTAAACAAGCTGCTAATATGTTTAGTTTAACGCTATATGCGCATAAACAGCACTTAGAAAATTTTTTGTTGCTAGCATTTTATTAATATTTAAAAGCTTAAAAATTTTTGCTTAAAAATAAGCTGCATACTAATTTTTATACCATATTTTTAGCTTAATTTTTTTAAAATAAACTTATTAAAGCATTTTTTAGTATTTTTGCTAGGCCGTGCTTTTTATAATTAATTAAATAAACAAAATATAACTTTAAATAATTTGCATTAAAATTTATAAATTAATTGTTTTTATTATTATAAGCTTAATAATTATTGCTAATATAATTTTTAAATTAACTGTTTTGTTAACTTAGTTAAAAATAGCTATATAGCAGTTTAATTTAGTAGTTTTTACAAATAATTTAGCAATAAATATGCAAATCAAATCGTTTAGCTTTGCAGTAATTTAAGCTTTTGTAATTTTTTGCGCAAAAACGCTTAAGCGGCTAATTATTTAAAACGTATATATAGCATTTTTTTTAATTAAAATTTTTACAATTTTTATAAATAAATATATAAAATTTTTTTTGTTAAAATTAATTAGCTGCTATATATTTTTTAAGTTTATATAAAATTTAAAGCGATTAATTTAAAAAAGCTAGTTTTGTTAACTGCAAAGCTTAGCGTTTTTAGCTACAAGCTTGTTAAAATTTAGCTAAATTATTGCGTTTCAATAAAATATTAAAAAAATAATTAGGTATAAAATAAAAAAGCTTATAAATAATATATTAAATAAAAAAAAAGCTTTTAACCTTTTAACTAAAAATTATTAATAATTTATATGAATAGTTTATAGCAAACCGGGCTTATAACTTTTGCATTTAAATAAAGCAAAGCTTATTTGCGCGCATATAAAATCAACTGCAAATAAAATATAAAGCTTTATTGGTTTAAGTTCTAACCTATAATACATATATAAGATGTTTTTTTTTTATAGCGGAGCGTACGGGACTATGTTGTCCCGCTCCCGGATCCACTCAAGTGTGACAGTTATGTGGCCGGGATGGTTGGTTACCCGGGAACTTAAACTATTTAAAACTTAGCCTGAATCGCGTTTTATGAAAGCCATATCTAACTAACTTTCCAGGAAATTGAAAGCTATTCGTTGATTCCCCTGGTAGCATGATTATTTTAAACCTTAACTTTTCCTTACCTGATTTACTTACCTGGGTATTGTAGCTGAAATACTACTTTGTTAACTAAACCAAATCTATCCTCACATTAATTCGTCTAGATATCAGCAACTCTCTCTTCAAAACTTGCTTTTGTGTAATGCATTCTATTTTGCTGCGTGTGGTTCAAAGCCTGGAAAGGGATATCTTACATACGGGGTTCCATTACGGATAGATGAATATTCTATAGTGGGGTATCCGTAAAGGGAGTAATCGGCTGCATGTGAATATGTAAAAGGGGTACATCAAGTACACATTCATCTCCAAATCTAGTCTGTTAGGCTGGAGAGATTGCAGTTGTCGTTTACATTACACATCTCTTTCATTATATTCATTAAAACTTCCGTCTCCACATCACTGCCATCTCGACTGCCCTATGCATCAAAAACAGACAATATCTTGAAGGTTTTCTTTTCGCCAGTTTACTGGTATCCAGTTAAGACATGGCACGTCAGTCGCCCGTTATTATAATTGGCGCCGGAGTCGCCGGGCTCACGCTTGCGCAAGGCCTGCGTTTACGTTCCGTGCCATTCCGCCTTTTTGAACGCCATCCTCAATCACACCTCTCACAGGGTCATCGAATCCGGATCTCGAAGGAAGCACAGTCAGCTCTGAACAGCGTTTTATCGCCGCGACTTCAGTCACTTTTTGTTGAGACTGCGGCCGATAAAAACCAGTTTGAGCCGCGATACGTGGACGCCACGAAGCTGAACTACCCAGAACCAATCCCGGCGTACACAGAAAGCATGCCATTGGATAGAACATGGATTAGGAACTTGCTGTTTGATGATGCAGTCGAGTACGGAAAGGAATTTCAATCTTATGAAGTTGTTGATGGGCAGGTCAATGTTGAGTTCACAGATGGTTCGATTGCGCGCGGGCGAATGCTCGTTGGCGCAGACGGCGTTAACAGTCGTGTACGGAAACAGCTTCAGCCGGATCGTAGGCTGCTAGATCTGGAACGCTGGATTATATGGGGCCGGACACTATTGACGCCGAGGTTGAAAGAACGCCTCCGACCAGACTTGTTGACTTGGTGTATGTATTTGGACGATGAGACCAATGTTCAAGCAGTTGTGGAGCCTATGTTATGGTCGAAGAGTGTACCCGATTTTCACGTTCACGATTACGTGTATTGGTGTATTTGTGCAGCACCACGCCAATTTGCGCAAAATCTGCCGAAGACGTCTAGAGAGAAGGCAGAATACTTGGAGAGCGTTTCGGTCACTTGGCATCCCGATTTGAAGCTTCTGATTGACTCTGCTGCGCTTCAGCTATTAACTTGCATGCCTGTTCTGTCGAGCAAGCCGCATATAGAAATTAACGAAACTGGCCAAGCCGACCGTATCACCCTTATTGGTGATGCCGCTCACCCTATGAGCCCCATGGGGGGTTCAGGAGCTGATTCTGCTATATGTAATGCGGCAGATCTTGCTCAGACGATTGCGGAAGGCGTCACCCGATATACCATGCGACAGTTTGAATCAAGAATGGAAGAGAGAGCAAAAGTGAAGATCGAGCATTCTTTTAGGGGTGGTCAGAAATTTTGGCAGGGAAAGGAATGGACTGAGTATAGCGAGGCCGAAATTTAGAGAAGATCATTCATCTGGCTAGCGCTTACAAGACATGCTATATGTATGTTGGCGTAAAGGAGTTGGGTACACTTCAACACCCTTGTGCCTTAGTATATTAAGTATAGAATTATTGGTAAATGCGATGCTGCAAGAGTAGGTCAGAAGCGGAGTCTCGTGGTGGGGAAACGTGCTGATTGCAGCTAACAGCAACAGAGATGGTAGGGTCGACAGTAGACTTCAGGTAACGGGAGCAGGCAATGAGACATGTATTGGGGGAGCTTGAACTTGGCTCATCCGCGGGCCGGTTACACCTACATTTTTAGCGTGCGAATAGGGGCTTATTCACAATGAATCTACGCATGGGTTCGAAAAAAAAAACCCCCCAGCTAACATGCATTTACTAGTATCTACGTATATGACGAAGATACACTGTACAGTATTTTGGGAACCAGTAGACCAGAAATGGAGTATATGCACTGCCTCTCGGCCTCGAAAGGAGCGATAGACTATATATGTCTTGGAGTACCACGGTCCCAGACAGCGAGCTGTTAGGGTATTACTCATACGAATGCACGCCCATTGATTAACTGTACTTCGATGCAGACCTTACATGGAGAGTCTCTTAGTGTCCGCTGTTCAAGGTACAAGGAGGCTAAGTGAGAACATTGACTGACACGCCAGAGTCGACCACAATTGACTGGCCGGTTATGAAGCTTGCGCCAGGGCTTGCCAAGAAATAAATAGCATTGGCGATTTCTTCAGGTACGGCAACACGCCCCAGGGGCATAGATTTATCGAGAATCTCGCCAATTGCTGGCTGCTCTTGAATGCCTCTCTGCAACATGGGCGTGTTGGTAAAGCCAGGACATACTTCGTTTATACGAAGACCACTTGTCCGGTTTTCGAGCGCTGAGATGTCCTTTAGCCTTGATCTAGTGTATATATGCCACAATGTGAAGGCTGGACAGAAATCGACATAACCAGCACACTTGATAATACCACGTGCTGCGAATTTGCTTGAAACATACGTGGTCGATTGCGCTGTGCCTATAAGCGCAGACAAGGAGGTGATGTTGATGATGGCCCCAGGACCGATTTTGCGCCGACCTGCAAATAGTGGCTCTTGATATTTCATGCCTCTGATCTCTTCCTGGGGACAATGCAGAATACCCTTTGCGTTAATGTCGTGCAGATGGTCGTACTCGGACTCGTCTACAGCCACTGTATCCGCGGCGACTTGGCGCGGAACCTGCGTTGTTTGAGTTAGCTTAGTTTTGATGTTAGCATACTGGAATTGACTTGCTTACTCCAACACAGTTGACGGCGTAGTCCAGTCTCCCAAACTTTGCCTTAACATCTTTGATCATTCTCCTCACAGAGTTCCTGTCTCGTATCCATCTGCTGTTGCGATATGCTTGCTGTGCTCAGAAGCAGCTATCGCGGCGTCCAGATTTTTGTCAGCAAAGATAACTGCTCGGGCTCCTCTCTCGGCGAAGATTAGAGCCGATTCAAGACCAATTCTACTCCCTGCTCATTTTATGTTAACTACAGATATCTCTGAGAGAGTTGAAATTAAAAGGTAGCTTACCTGTGCCAATAACTATTGGAGACAGGGGAGCCGGTAATGCTGGTGGCTGGTACATACGACCCACATACATTCACTATATATTAGAGAGGTATCTCCTACTCCACTGTACCTAGACTGATCCTTAAGTATAATGTACGTTTCTTTCCGCGTTTAACTTGTCTGGCGTTGTCTTTAGATGACCTTTTCAGTAGATCAAACACCTCTTACAGTCGGAGCTGTTACAATAAGAATAGCGGCAGGTACTCAGTTCGGACAGCGTTCATTAGTGAATACAGTTGACAGTGCCATGCCAATTGAAAGATCATAGCTCAATCCGCAGTTCCGTTAATCATGAAAACACTCGAGGAATTGCAGATTTTAATAGCAGATTTATCGCGGCTTTATTGTTAGCCCATCACAGGTAAATCGCGGTTCATTACTGTGAAAAACGACTTCTGTTTAAACGATTTTCCAGAAAATAGTTTCGCGGCTGCAAAGATCCTAGCTCGAGATGTAGTTATTGTAACTCGGAAGGTTGCTGTATGAGAGTGTCGCTGGAACAGGGGCACCGACAGGCCGGCGACTGTAGCTTGACATGGGCTTACCTTTCTCGGCTATCACTTTCCGGCATCTATTGTCTATCATCCTCTCAGCTTCAACAATGATGTTACAGAATACCAGGTCATTGACAATCACGACGAGATGAACAGGACTTATATGGCATTGTCATTGTGCGCTAGTGTCAGGAACCTCGTACTTTAGGGTAGCTAAAGGCGCTTGTTGTTGCCCAAATTTCTCAAAACCTTCGTGGGCAGTTATCTACCTATATACAAATGCCTCTTGATACTCTGTGAAAGCTACCAGAGAACTTCAATTCTTAATGTTACGAAGTAGGTATCCACCGTTCTGAAGCGTCTGGAATACCTTTCTTTCGTCGTATCTTGCCGACACGTATTTCATCAGCTGCAAGTTTGCAGGACCATATGTGTCTAAGACCGTTTGAATGGGGCTTGCATCGTTCATGAAGTCATACTCAATTTTCAGCCCACGCGACTCAGCAACCTCCTCGACCTTTAGTCTAAGGTCGTCAACTTCCGCAAATGCCTAGGCATCTACGGTGGCGTTGTGCCAAGAGCTCACCCCAACCCACCCTGCGTTGGCGCACTTAGCTTGAGAACTGAGGTAAATACAGAAGACTTACAGTTTTGTGCTACTTTAGGGATTCCCATGATGTTTCCGCCCTTCGCCTCGCCTTGTTGGGCAGCACCAGTTGAGAGTGGTTGGATCGTAGAGAAGATGTCAGATACAGATTTCTTATTCGCTTCAATATAGAGCTCACGGGCTTTGATGTAGAGGTCTAGGTAGACCTTGATTGTTGCGGCTGATTGCGTACGTCTTACTTGATTAGTCGCCGATGAGAAATAGGAGTGAAACAAACAGCTTACCGGGCGGTTCCGTGTACTGAATACTATTGACAAGCGACATGATTGTGCCGTCAGTCCACGGGACTGCTTCCATGATAAGGCTGTTCAATTTGAGGAAAGGGTCGAAAGCCCTGGGGATCTCGGCAGGTTGATCAGCCTACAGTAATCCGACAGACGCCGATTGTGAGCTGAAGCTAACGAAGATACCAATCTTAGATCTTTCTCCATCGACTCTTGGAGTTGAATAGTGGCCTTTAGTATGTTTACGTAGTCGGCTGGATCATACACGTTGACTGCATATTTAGTTTTGATAAGGGGGTATGTCTCGATATCGAACCGCGTAACGATGCCTATACATTATAGTCAGTTATCCGATGCCAACGATAGGATCCGTGGATTGCGGCACAACACACCGAAGTTGGTACCGCCTCCTTTCAATCCCTTCCATAGCTCGCTGTTCGTTTTTGAGTTGGCATCAATAACCGAAGAGTCCCAAAGTACGACCTAACAGCGTCAGCATCATCATTGCAACGTACCCTGGGTGTGAGTTTATCTACCTCGAAGTTCTTTACGCTGTCTGTCGCTAGTCCATGAATATTTGGGAATGCCGGCATACCTCCTAAGCGTGAATCAATGTGTAAATCTTGTTGCACCTATAAGTATGGTATTAACACGTACCTCCAAGTGTGTACCCACCAACGCCGACATCCAAGTTACGCGCACCAATAATGGAGCGCCCCTGAGCCTCAAGGAAGGTATAAACGCTGCCCCATTTAGCACCGCCACCTATCTGTACCGTTCTATCGTCTTGAAGAGACAATGAGTTGATATCTTGCAAGTCAATTAAGACGCCGAATTCGTTCATGCTGCTGACGTTAGGGATAGGATTATGCCCAGTACTCCTGACCGTAAATGTGATCCCTTTTTCAGTCATGGTGGCGAGCGTAGCAGCAACTTCTTCTGTATTTTGAGGTTTGACGTAACAGGCGGCAGGTAACCAAAAAACTTCGGACCTGGCAATACAATAATTAGAGACACGCAGGAGGGCTTCTCACTCCCGGGTCTGAAGAGTGAGATAGATTTCAAAGTAAGTACCAAGGTTTCTTTTGCTCCGCTACATAGTCAGAGCTTTCCGTCGCCGTGAGCACCTTTAAGCCCCGGTTTTGTAAGGCCTGGCAGGCCAACATGACCTTACCGATGTCAACTCGTGAAGTTGCAGTCGTCATTATTATTCAATTGACTAGAAATCCGGTGTTTTGTTAAATAGGTGCGGAGGATGAGACCGGTAATTTAACATCGTCGGCGGTGAGAATCATGTCAGATGACATACACCCCTCATCCTGTCCCCAACAGTGCATTCCGAGTTCTCCAAGGCAGGGGACAAAGAACTCAAGTGGTATTTGATACTTCGTGGTAATAATCCTTGCCAGATGATAATGAGGATCCAGGATGGCATGCCTTGGTATAAGTGCACACGAGTACATGCCGCTTTACCATTCCTCCCATAGGCCACTTCGCCAGAATTTCCGCTTGTTGGTCGTTGCCTGCAGGTGATCGGCGCATCCTCGACAAGTTGGCCCCGGCCCCAACGAGCAAGAATACAGTGCTCATGTAGAAGTACTAGGCCGAGACGAATAATCACGAGTTTCAAAGGATACAATGACCGTGTAGATCTAATGGTTAATATTTGCTCATGCTGTGTATGGTTTGCTTAAACTTTACCAACTACAATTTTTATTATGAAGTTACACTTGAATTGAAATGTAAACTTTTATTATTAAATATTAATATTAATTAATATGTTTTTACACAATGAAATGGAGCGCCACTATGTGGCTAGCCTAGCCACTTACGTGACTAAGCTAAGGGAATAAATGTTTAAGGGGGCAACCATATTGACTTAGTTAGAGGACGACTAGACACTCACTACGCATAACATGAATACAGTCAACCGTTGAGTTTTTGATTGATCATTTCATTCCCCTCGAGTTACATGCCGTAAGAAGTGTAGGTGTAGGCCTATCTCTTTCGGTATGAATTCCCCTATAGTTGGGAATTCACTTCAACAATTATCTTTTTTATATGATAAGGGTAAAATAACCGTAAGTGTGATACATAGTTTAGGTACATTCTTTGACCCAGGTGTCCCTTTTACCTTTCCTTTGTCGCCATATAATTTGTCATGCACTTCTAGTATTTCCAGACCAACTTTCAAGTCCCTCGCCTGTCACAACTATACCTCTCATTGTACAGCTGTTGCAAAACTGCTTGAAGGGACAGAGTGGTGCGATGTGTAGTCTATACTCTAAGGTATAATCAAAATAGATTTCTAGAAAAAGGTCCATGTATTTAACATCTTTAGATTGTTAATTTAGATATAAACCTCATCATCTCACTGATCTTCATCATCAGATATTGTGCTCGTACCTCCCCCTTCAGCTTCACTAATAACCTGGGTCTTTAGCACATTACTTTCGGGGGTGGTATAGATATAAGCCGTGATCTCCAAACCCGGGAACGGGGCATACGTGTAACCGAGCTCAAATTCAGCCTTCCCCTCAAGAGTCAAGCTTCTGTTATGTCCATTAAATGTCATATCCGTACTATAATATCCAACAGCTTTCTGGCCATGTTCGTTGCCTTCGTTGTCGAGCGACACGTCGTACAAGGTTCCATCTTGCCCTAGAACGCGATTCGTGTGTGTTTCGCCAGAGTAGTTGTTGATGGAGTAGAGGATGTTGTGTTTGACGTTATAGTCCAAAGAGTTCCGTTTGGTATTCGTCGCTGATGACGCTGCTCTCGCTGTAGTTGTCGTGCTTCCTCCAAGATCTCCCGTAAGATTACCCACGGCGTCTCCTACGCCTTGTCCCAGCGTCGCGACGATAGGGTTCAGATCGATGACGTTCAGGACATCGTCGACCATCTGGACCACATTGCCGAGGCGCGCCTCTAGTAGTACCTTGGCGCTTACATTCTGGATGGTCAACCGCACCCGGTTGATGCTCGCATCTACCCCCGCTGTGAAATGGAGGAGATTGAGTACTTTCGCATCGAGGTTAATCTTGGCAGTGATGTTGTCCACCTCTATATCGATCTCGCCCACCGATACAGTTGCGTTGAGAAACACATCAGGTTGCACCGGCAGGTCAACACCTGGAGTATCGGCTGTCTCGTAGTTGGTTGATTCGGGATCTCCACGTTTGTGAAGCTCGTATCCAAAGTACCCATTGCCTCTCTGGGCCACGATTGTCGAAGTACAGAAAACAAGGAGGCCAATTAAAGTTTTGGTCACGAATAGCCTCATTCTGGGTGAAAAGAAACAAGCAATAGAGTAGCGGGAAAACATGGGTTAAACGAAAGATGGCGAGGGAAGAGGGCGCGAAAGCACCTTGAGAGCGACCTCCGGCCATTCTGGAACACTTCATATAACGTAAAGATACAATCGAACAAGGGTTCGGACATTGCTCCGGCCCATGCTGGTATTGGCTGGAGTGAGATATGAAATTGTGGGCTGGATTATAGGTATGACCCCATCTGGGGAAATGGCATGTCGGTTTCGGGTTTTAATCAAGATTTCATCTAGATTTTCCATGAACCTAACGGAAGTCTGCCCCATGCTGATTGGTCTAGGCGTTGCCATTGTTACAGGTATACAAGGGGGGATGCAAGGGTAGGATCTTCGCGAACCATGGAATCAACTGAGGCCTTACCTACTTTTCCCATAGCTTTCGGATTAAGAACGCAATGAGAGCGACGGTGTCACCTACGCCATTGGACCAGCACCATGACCTTAATTAGATCGTCATGTGAAATTATGCATTATAGATGAGGGGCGGTGAACAAGACGAGCCAGGTCGCTTCGCTACATTTTTTGCAAAGGTTTTGTTAGATGGGTGTCCTTCCCCTAAAACAGTCCGGTGAGGTTTGTTCATCTCACAAAACACACATCTCGTTCACTTGATAGGATGCGCTCTCACTCGGGTGCTTCGTGGCTCTGTGGCTACTTATTGCTGTCTTTAGGTCTAGCCCAATCAATCCCATCAACCTCAGAAGGTGGTCAAACAGTTTTGCCAACATATTCAACAGCCACTCAAAGCTCTCCAACTGTCTCGTCTACAGGTGACCCCAGAACCTCGTCACCAGCAACAACAACACCCACAAGCCTAGGCGATAGCACCACGACAAGCTCAATATCAGACTCTTCCAGCACATCACCTCCAGACGTCTACCTCAACGTCCCAGAGCTTCATGTGGGGAAAATCGAGCTCGATGTTGACGATCTCAACGCGGAGTTGACGCTCGCTGCTCAAATCGCATCACTCGTCGAGATCAACGCCGGTGTACAAGTCGGCATCTCGAAGGTGAACATCACAATTGCAGACGTCGATGCAGAACTGGAATTGATAGTTCGCCTGGGGAATCTCGTGGAAATCGTAAACCGCACCTTGGCAACACTCAATCTCAACCCGCTCCTCATCAACGTGATCAACGAGGTGACGGAACTCGTAGATACAGTAGTGGGCGCTGTCGACGGGCTCCTAGGGTCCATTGTGAACGGTGATTCCACGATCAACTTCATCATCGACAACCTGGGAAACATCGTGCAGGAGGTGGTGGGAACCGCGGGTGAATCGCTGAGCAGTATCGTGGGCAATTACGAGCAGAACATGACGTACACGGGTGCACAAGAGATCTTAGATGGTGGATTAATCCAAAAGACCTACTCCTATTCCCCACTAAATGCACTTGTCAACATCGTGTTCAATAGCCTAGGCCAGGTGGTACAGGCGGTGGTAGTGCAGAGGAATGGGTCCGGGGGCACCTCAACTACATCATCGACGACCACTCCGAGGTCAACAGTTGCGGTACGAAAATAGGAGAAGTCATGTACTTCAATGTGATAAATAAATCAAATCGTGGTAAACCAATGATCGAAAGATATCGTAGCTGGATTCATTAATAATAGCGTAAAAGTCTAATTCATCGCAATATTAGGAACTCAGTACGAGAGCGTCTGCTGACTCATTGTGGCGGTGCGGTGGTCCCGCCTTCTCCTCCTAGCCGCCGGGCCTCCGTTTTGCCATCACTAGGACACCGTATTGAGGAAAACGGAACGGTTAAACCCAACTCGTTACATTAGCTGTGCAATATCCTACAATGCAGATACTTAAAAGATGAAGAAGCAGAGAGAGTTGGAGGTGTTGATAATGCGCAAACTGAAGGCCACATAGGCAAGCCACGAATATCTTATTGGCAACCTGAACCGGCTTATAGAGGATAAAATCAAGGAGACCTAAGCCCGCAAAAAAAAATAAAAAAATAAAAATAAAAAACTAGATACGCTAGAAAAAGAGTTGGTACCTTGCCTGTTGATGGCCCGTCGTCCCATTGATATCTTCCGAGGGCAGCCAATAGGGGAGGGAAGCCGAGAGATCATAGCTGATCAAAGCAACTGCCTGATGAAGGAAGGTCTAGCTCAAGTGCAAAGCTATGTGCAATATTTACTCCATGAGGAAAGCAGTAATAGAAACAAGATAGTCCGATAGGGCCGGAACCAACCCAACGAAGCATCGAAGCCGGTCTATTTAAGAGTGGCGAGGACAATAATGTGACTGCCAGAATGAACCATACATCCGTCACACGGCCAAGACTGCGGGCTCTTGTCACAATATCGAAAGCAGTCAATCGGGGTAGCGGCGTATAAGGCATACTTCACCAAGGGCTAGGATGGGATAGTTAACGCTTTTAAAAAATCTTTTCTATCGTCACACCGTAAAGAGCTCAGCTAGCAATCACCAAAATTCGATCAGCCTTAGCGCTACCACTCATTGCCACCCAGAGATCGTTTCCATCGCATATTACGACGTATATGTGATTAACGAGGACGGCGTTACTGAACTCCATCCTACCGTACGGAACCTTCGCCGCGTTGCCGGTCGTTTCAGAATGCTCTAGCCTGACCACACGTCTGTTATCCTTGGCCAGCTTTTCGCAGCTATACTGAAGTATCAAACGGCTTGTCGAAAATCCCTCGACCGATGAGTAGTATATCGACAAGCAATTGCAGCTTATCGCTATTAAGCTGAATGGTGTTGCCTATCAATGGTATGCAGAGAATACTCCTCATACTCCTGGATATTAGATTGCTGACTGAACCATGTTAGTCGCTATGGTTTTGTTCCCGACTATCATGGAATGAGTAAACAGGTCTGGCGTTTCGAGTTCGGCGAACCTTCAGTATGATCACTGTTGCAACTAGACTGGCCGTGGAGCAAGCTGCCTTTTCCGGGGCTGGTACATCTACTAGCATTGATATTAGGCGCGGGAACACTAGGAAAAAAATTGCCGATCCGTTCCGGGCCCGATAGTATTCCCCTCGGAGCCTTTAAATTTTTTCACATAATGCGTTGATCTTATTTCCGTGGCCTACCAATGTATACGCCTTTTCCTGATATGCAGCACGCTATGTCTGCAATACTGTAGGCGGACTATAAACACCCAAGTGGCAACCTACGTCAAGTTGAGAGAGAAGCTCAGTTTGGTGTATTCCCTAACTATGAGAAATATGTCCAAAGTGACCTGGAAGAGTAATATTCTAGTAAGTCCTAAAAATCATTGATATGAAACTTCAATTAGACCTTCTCGACATTATACAGTGGAAGGAAGTCATCCAGTGCTTCGCCGTTGATTTCGAAGGCGCTATCCCAAAAAGATGTGTCGGACCAACCTTGATGGAATGGGTCCCCGGGTTGAGGCAAGGCATCGGCTCCGGCGTGTTCACCTTGGATAGTAGTCTCGAGTGGAAGACTGTCCCCTGCAGCTGAAGGTGTGACTGTAGGCGGTTGTTCGATGCTATTAGTAGAACCTTGACGAGGATAATAGCCACCGTCTACTTCCGGGGTATCAAGAACTGAGTTTCCCTTTTTCCACCTATCGAACAAGATCTGGAAGGCGTCCCGGTATATTTTCTCGACGTTCCCGTCATCGAATGCGGGTAAAGCTGGATAGGATCGTTGAATAGCATAGCCCTTCCGGGCAAGGAATTCGGTAAGATGTTGAAATCCTTCTTTTTCCAGATACATCTCGTAGTTACGAGCTCCTTCAAACCATGGATCACTCGCATACGGAGACTTTGGCAGCAGTTGCCCTGGAAAAATGATCCCATAGATGTCGAACCACTGCTGTTCAATCGTCCGTGTTTTGCGTGCGTATTTGCTTAGCATGTTGGTCTGGGAATGCGTTATGCAGCCGAAATCGATCTTAGGTTTGACCTCGCACGAATCTGGGCCACGGACGTGATCATCCCGAGTAGATTCGTCATCAAAAATCATACAGCAACGACCACAATGTATTGGCTCTTTGTGAATCCTTGTAAGATGTTGCTTTACGTCTTTAATTCGAGATAGCTTGTAGCTGGCGCATTTGAAATACTGTGCTGGATGGTTCATGTAGAATGGGCATGCAAGCGTTCTGTCTTTGTCTACAGACTGTGCTTTTGGGCGTTTGCGTTGGGACCGGGGAGAAGAGTTCTTCCGATGAACACTAGGAGAGTGTGCTGTTGATACCGCTTTTCCCTTGTCTATAAATATCGCACAGATAGATCGAGGAGGGCCCAAATTTTGGACAGAACATTCCTTGTCGGGCGGATATGGTGGTTTTGGAAAGGGAATGGGCTGGCGAAATTGAGATGCATGAGAGGTGATCTGAGGAGACGAGGGCGGGCGTCTCCTTTCCTTCTCGGCAAATCTTTGTTGCAGCAATAATTCTCTTATCTTCCAAATATGATAGCGGGTCAAGATGTGATAGACGGCAGACTCTGTAATGGTGCAGATATCCTCGTCGTATAGGTTACGATTATAAACCTTTTGCAATTCTGAGAATCATGTCAGCGAGTACCCGTCACGAGGCAAGCTTACGACGTACCGCTACTACCATGTTTGATATTGGCGGGGTGAGTGCGTGAATGCCGACTAGGATGGGTGTGGCGTAAAACTGATCGATCTGGCAGAGAGGTTGCGGCCGCAACGCTACTTGAGATGGTACAGCCATCGCTGGCCACATAGCTCGACATGGCAGTAGAGCTCTGGATGAGAATTTAGTGTTATACTGTGATAATGTGATGGGGTGTAATTTAGAGTTAATATCTTGGTAAGGGGAAGAAAGCGAACACCCTTTAATACTTTTTCATGAGCAGGAACCTGTCCAGCTATTTTTCAGGTGAAAGAGCGCGACTGTGCTCTTTGGAGATTATGAATACATCAGATTCCTAGGCTTCAGTACCCCAATCCGGGAGCTGCCCAATGGAGTCATATCCATTATGAATGAATGCTACCCTTATTTTGCGACAGCTGTAACATTTTATAATCACTATGACTGTTTTTATCGTCTCTCAAGATTGAGAGCCATCGGCATGCGATAGTTCCGATTATAGTTTATCTGCTATACGAGACGTATAGTTTGCACCCCAATCTGTAGTAATGCTTTGCTTGTTATATGATGAAATTGTCACTCAGTTGCCCGAGAGTTCTCAGCTCAATCAATCACCTCATCCCATCATTTCACTACCGCAACCCGACCGACCAAGACTACATACATTTCTCCCTATTACATCCAACTCCCGTGCCGCTTCAAGTATCTTCATCTCTATTACGCCAAACTGCCATTCCCGCTCCTGCCACTGCGATTTTACAAGCACGAATACTATTTCCCGTCAACGCACTTGCTGGTCAAGCGCCCCGTCCAACGTCCACATCCAGCGTGCACCTGTCAGATTTTCAGTGGTGGTGTGATCTCGTCGCTATATTATCTTTGGCTCTCTCTGTTCTATCTTGAGGCATTTTCTCTAGTTACAGCTTTTTTAGGTGTGAGTATGTACGCCACACTGACCTAGCCACACCTTGTACGCCACTCTGCTTAGGTAATATAGTGATTTTGTTATTTAGGCCTTACAGGCTTTTTTTTAGGTCGCTTATAAAAACTATTAAATTTAATATACTTTTTTAAATAAAATTATTTTAGTAAGTTAACTTAAATATAGCGTAATTATTTTTAAGTCGTTTTGCATGTACGTGTGTAAATAACGCGTTAATATTGTTATAATGCGCTAAAAACAATAGCAATATATATATATATATATATATATATATATATAAAGCGCATAAATAATATTTATAGCTTATTACTATATAATTTAATAAATATATTTTGCAGCAGTAAATATAAATTTATATAAATATATATAAAAAGCTTATTTGTTTATTAATTTTTAGTTTTAATAATATTATTTTTGTAAATATTTAAAATTTTATTTAAATATATACGTTTTTGCAAAATGCGCAAAAAAAAATCGATATTAATATATTAATAATTAAAATTATAAAAATATTTATTTTCGGTATAATAATTTTGCAGTTTAAAGTTTTTTATGTTTAGTTGCAAAAATTACTAATTTAAAATAACATGCTTAAATTATATATATTGCTGTTATTATTATATTATATATATTTTTTTTATAAATATTGCTTATAAAAATTTATAGCATAATATTAATATATTTGCTAGCTTATTTAATTTATTTTTTAAAAATAAAAATATTTTAGCTTGTTTGTTGCTGCGTTTATGCTTACGTTTAATTATAATAAAGCTTTTTAATTGCTTATTGCTTGTTTACGTTTTAGCTGTTTATATTTTTGCCGCTTTTATTATATTTTTGCATAAAGCGCGTTTTAACGCTATTATTATTAATGCTATATTTTTGCTAGGTAATTTTTTGCTAGGTTTGCTTAGTATTTTTACTATTGCTTTTAAGCAAATAATTATTATATTATTTGTTTTATTGCCGGTGCTTTTGCTATATGCTGCTGCTATTGCTAGTTTTGCTGCCGCTTTATTTTTAGCTTTTGTTTTAGCAAATAGCCCGCATGTTTGCTTTTATTGCTGCAATTAACTAGCTTTTTTAAAAGTTTAAAAAAAAACGCTTTATTTGCGCTATATATAAAGCGTTTTTTAAAGCTGCTTTATTAATAAATATTTTAAAGCTATAAAAAATAAAAATTGCTATTAATAATATATTTTAAAACATTTTTATAAGCTTTTATAAATATATTTAATTATTATAATTGCATTATATATTAGTTAGCTAACAAATAATAAGTTTGTTAATGTTTGCCGTGCCGCTTGTGTTTTATGCGACATTTTTGTTGCTGGTACGCTTTAAGCGCGCATTTAAGCACTACGAACTACAGTCCGTACATTTTTAAATTTAGCCGAAAAAAAAAAATAAGCTTTAATTATTTAAATAACAAGCTTATAATTTTTTAAAATAATTAATTTAAAAGTTTTTTTTAGTTTAAATAATTTTTAAGCAATTAAAAAATTTTTTATTTTTATTTATTATAATTTTTATATTAAATTTATAATTTAGAATTTAGAATTTATTTTTTAATTTTTTATATTTTAAATATTTATTTAAAATTTTTTTTGCTAATTAATTTATTTTTAAACTTATTATAAAGTAAAAATAAATTTAAAGTTATTTTATTATTTTTTAGCAGCTTAATTCATTTAAGCTAATTAAAAAATATAGTTTATTTTTATGCTAATAAAATTTTTGTTAATTTATTAGCAATTATATTGTTAATAAATATATATTTTATTAAAATAATTTTATTTTTAATTTTTTAGCGTAGCTAATAATTATAAATATTAATATAATATAGTTTAATATATAGCAAAGTTATTTTTTTAGTAATTAAGCTTATAATTTGCTAATTATTACATAATATTTAAATATGCTAATTTTTTAACGTAATTTTTAGCTTATTAATAAATTAGTTTATATATATAATTTTTTTAGCTGCTTATATTAAAGCAAAAAATTTAGCTTTAATAATAAAAATAATAATAATATTTTGTTTGTTTAATTGTTATTTAATAATTTTTCCGAAAAATTTTATAACGTAAATTTAAAAACTTTTTTTATTTAGTATATTATTTGTAAAAAAAATATTGCTAGCTATTATAAAATTGTTTTTATTGTTAAATTGCAGTGTATATTTTTAAATAAATAATAAATAAGTAAAAAGTTTGTTAGCCGTTTTATAGTGCTCGGAAAAAAAGTTATAATTAAATCAAGCTAATTTTAAAGCTTTAAACGTTATATTTAAGCGTATAATTACTGCAGCATATAAAATAAAGCCGGTTTTTTGCTAATATTAATAAATGTTTTTTAGTAACGCTTTTTTTCTATATAGAAATAACTTTTCCGCTTGCATTAACATATTTATATGTATAATAAAAATAATATGTTGCATTTTAGCGATTTTTTTAATATATAAAGCTTAAAAAAGCTATAACAGCTATTTAACTTAATTTTAAATTATTTTTACTTTTAAAAATTATTATAAATTATTTTTACCGGTTAAATTATATTATTATTTTAAGCTAACAATTATTTTATTGGCTATTTTTTAGCTTTTTTTATTATAAACTAATATAATATTATTAACGTATATAAATAATAGCACTTTTTAACGAAAATAACAGTAACATTTATAAAATATCAGTAAAAAACTTATTTTTTATAATAACTTAAAAAACTTTTTTTGCTACAGTAAAAATAACTTTTATAGCTTATATAAAGCTTGCAATAATTTAAAAATAATATTTAACTTTTAATAATTAAGTAGCATTTGCATATAAATTTTTTTATTTAATTTAGCGTTAATAAAAGCATTTATAGCGTTATATTATTTTAGTTTAAAGTTAAATTTAGCTGCTATAGTTATCAACGTTTTTAAAAATTTACCTGCTAAAATGCTAGCATAAGTGTTTTTTTTTCCGTTGTTAAGCTGTTAATTTTTTATACTATTAGTTAAACTTTATTTTTATTGTAATATTTATGCTTATTAAATTTATATATATAAATTTATATATAATTTAAAATAAGCCTTTTTTATAACAAGTTTTTAAATAATTTTTTTTAAGTTTTTATTTTTTTATAGCTTTGTAAATAAATACGTTTAATTTTTCGAAAATAATTTTTTAATAAATAAATTTTAAGCTTGCAATATTATTTTAGCGGCAATAATAAATTTTGCTTATATATTTTTTTTTTAAAAAAATTTAAATAAATAAGCTTTTAAATATTTATTAATATGTTTAAAAGCTTTTTTTTAACGTATATATTCGTTAATTTTTTAAGTTTTTAAATGTTTATTAGCTAGCTTAAAAGCTTTTTTTTTATTAATAAAGTGTTTAAAATTTAATAGCCGTGTTTTGCTGTTATAATTATTTTTTTAAGCTTTTAAGTGTTTATTAGCTAGCTTAAAAGCTTTTTTTTTTATTAATAAAGTGTTCGGGATTTAATAGCTGTATTTTGCTGCTGTAATTTGCCGTTTTACCGTTATTAAAATTTAATAGCTATAATTAATTGTAAAATATATAATAAGCTTTATTAAAACCTTTTTTTTTTTTAGCAGCAAAATTTTTAACAAAATTTAATAGCTGTAATTAATTACTATAAAATCTTTTAAAAGTTTTTAATAATTTATTATGCTAAGTTTTTAATATATTTTTTTTGTTAATTAGCATATTTTTATATAATTTTCCTGCGTTAAAGCAAGTTTTTTATTTAAAAAAAAATTTATAAATATTAAATTAAAGTAATTTAATATTATAAGTTTTAAAAAATCGCTTTTTAAAGTTAAATTTAATAATTTTAAACTAGTTATAGTTAAATTTAGCAGTGCTATTTTTAAAAACTTTAGTAACGTTAATAATTATAGCTTAAACGTTATATTTATTATTAAATAATTATTTTTGTTAACCTTTTTTTAATTTTAGTTTATAAGCTTATTTTCGCTTAAATTTTTTTTGTTTTAAACTTTGTTAATATTTTTAGCCGCGCTTTTAAACACTATATTAAAAAATTTGTTATTTTTTTGTTTTTAAGTTATTTTTTTATTTATTTTAGCGGCTATTTAATAATTTTTTTTGTTTAATAGCGTTTTGTATTTTTTTCGGCTTATTTTGAAAAAATTGTTTTAAAATTTATTTTCGTTAAAAATAATATTTTTAATAATAATAATTTAATTTTTTAAAAATAACTAAATTTAATATATATTAATAAATTAATAGCTTATTAAATATTTTATTTAAGCTTTTAAATTAAGTTTCCGGCGCTTTTTTTTTTGTAATTTAGCTTTAATAGTTATAGCAAACGCTATATAGCTATATATCCGCAAGTATGGTATAAATAGCTTTTGTTTATAATTAATTATGCTTTGTAAATTATCGAAATATAAGTCAAATTTTTTGTAAAAAGCTTGCTATTTGTTTATTTTTTTTGGTGTACGGTTATATAAATATACCGCTGTTTATATTATTTTTAGCTATAAAAAAATTAAAAACTTATAATTGTTTTTTATTAAGCTTGCTTAATATTTAATAATAGCTTTTATTTTTTTAGCGTTACTATTAAAGTTTTGTGTGTGCAAAAAAAAAGCTTTATTTTAATGCTGTAAATATGGTAAAAATAATTAACAAGCCTTAAAATATTTTGTTTAATGCTTAATATTTTATTATCGCACTTTATTATTTTTATTTTAGCTTTAAAGTAAAAATCGATATATTTAATACAGTTTTTAAAAGCTTTTTAAATAGTGTTAGCGCGTTTATTATCGGCATAATAATTTTAAATGTATTTAAAATATCGGTTTATAATAAGCATAATTTTTTAAAGCTTTTTATTACCGTTAAAAAAATTGTTAAACTTATAAAAATTAACTGTTAATTAATTTTTAGCTTCGATAACTTTTAAGCAAGCGTTTTATATTATATAACAGCAAGTTTTTGATTTGCTATACGCTATATATCTAGCTATTCGGATTTTATCGTTAAAGTAAAAAATAATCGTTATTTTTTCGGTATAAAAAAATAGCCGTTTAAAAAGTTTTAGCTTTATATATCCGAGCTATTAATATTAGCGGTATAAGCTTGCTTTAAACTTTAATTTTTTAATATACAAGTTTAAAAAATTTTAGCGTATATAAAAAGCTCGTTTAATTATTTTTGCAAATAAATATTTTATAACATATTATTTATATATATAAATTAATAAATATAAAAGTTTTTTTTATCGGTATTTTAATTAATTAAACTTTAGCTTATTATTTTAATAAACTTTTAATTGATTTAAAACTTGCAAAAATATTAAATTTATAGCTATATTTAAAGGTATGCTATATTATATAACTAATATATAATAAAACTTTTAAAGCTTATTATTTTAATATCGATTTTTTTTTAGCCTCGTATAAAAAGCACATTATTTTTAGCAAATACTATATTTTTTAAATTAATATTTTTTATATTTAAAAATTATTGTTTTTGGTTAAATATATAAATATTTAACCTAAAATTTATTATAGCGCAGTTTTTTAATTTATAAAACTTAACGATTTTTTTTAATATATAAAACAAGCTTACTATATATGCTATAAAAAGTTTTATTAATTAATATTCCAGTTAATATTTAGCAAAAATTTTAAATTTAACTTTTTTTTTTGGTTTTATTGTTGTGTTTTTTTTACCGCTTGTTAAACGCTTTTTTTGCTAGCTATTTTTATTTTTGCTTTTTTTTTAACTTGTATATTTATTTGCTTAGTTTTAAAACAAAGCTTTAAAAATATATACCAGCAAAGCGCAACTAGGTAATATTTATTATATATTATATAGTTAAATATATTTAATTTAGCTTGTTTAGCTTTTATTTTAGTGTTTGCGCAAAAACGCTTATTAAAAATATTTTAAAAGCTTTTTTTTCGCTAATAATTTTGTTAAAAAAATTTATCCGTTTATTGTAAACTTATTTTTTTTAGCAAATTTAGCATAAGCGTTTTTTGTTTATATTATTTTTAAGCTTGCTTATTTTCGTTTGTTTATTTGTAAACTTTGCTATATAAAAAACTTTTTTTTAACAATTTTTTTAGCAAATCGTAATATACTTAGTATAATAAATTTTTAGCAAAGTTCGGTAACAATTGCATAATAATTTAACGTGTTATTTATAATAGCTTAGCTATTAATATTTTAAAACAAAATAGCTTACGCTAAATATATATATTAAAAAGCTTTATTTAAATCGGTAATAAGCTTAAAAACGTTTATTTTTTTTGTTTTTAATATTTTTTAAATAAGCTTTAAAAACTTTATAAAGCTATTTGTTTAACTATTTAATAAAATTTTTAATAAGTTTTTTAGCGGTATTTATTATAAATTATTTATATTTATGCTTATATTTAAACTTAAGCATTTTTTAACTTATAACACCAAGCTTTTTAAAATTATCGTACTATTAATTAATAGTTTAAATAACGCGTATATAAATAAACTTATAATTTAAAAATATAATTTTTTGCATTTATTTAAAAAGCTCGGTAACTTTAATTCAGTAAAAATTATAATGCTTTAAAAAAGCATTAAACTTTTATTTAGCGGCTTAAAAAAACGCCCGGGCTGGTACGGTAAAATCGGTAACTATAATTTCGTTAAACTTGATATTTAAATTTGCTAAACAATAATTTTTAAAAGTTAACGCTTTTAGCTTTATAATTTATAAAGCTTAATTTTTAAAAGCTATATATTTTTATAGGTTTTAACTTTAAACTATAGCCGCAAAATCTTTTTTTATAAAAAAAAGTTGTTTAAAAATTCAAAAATAATAGCGGTTTAATTCGACATTATACCAATTTTATTATTTTAGTGCTTTTAAATCGCTTTAAATAAAATATAAAAAATAATAAAATTTTTAATTTTTAGATTTTTAATAATAGTGTGATTTTGTTGTTATATTATCTCTGGTTTTTTTTGTTTTATTTTAAAGCATTTTTTTTAATTATAGCTTTTCTAGGTATAAATATATACGCCACACTGACTTAGCCACACTTTGTACGCCATTTTGCTTAAGTAATGTGGTGATTTTGTTACTTAGGCCTCACAGGCTTTTTTTTAGGTTGCTTATAAAAATTACTAAATTTAATAACACCGCAAATTAAGCAATTATTTATTTAACCTAGCGTTAACTAGCCTAACTAAAACAAGGTAAAAGTTTTAAAATTAATTATAAGTTAAATAAATATATAAATTATTTAAAAGTTAACTTTAATTAATTAAAGTTAATTTTTTTTATTTTTTTAAATTATTTACAAAATATTTTTAATTAAAAAAGTAAAGGTTGCTTACTAGTAAAAATTATTTAATTTATTAAACCTTTTTATATAAAGCTTTTTTTTTATTTTTAAACCGTATTTTATTTCACCTCACTTTATTTGTAATTTTAACAACTTTATTAGCTTTTTAACGCTTTAACCCGAATTATTAACAATACCACGCGTATTATTATTAGCAATAATTTATTAATATTTTTAAAATTAACTAAGTTAAACCTTTTGATTGACATTAGTTTTAGCTTAGCACTGATTTTTTTGACCAGGCGTAGCGACCGCGGAAATTTTCCGGCTTTTAGGGCTGGTTAGCTTTTGCTTACGCGGTTAAATAGCTAGCTACCGGTTTTCGCAAGCTAACTTACGTACGCGCTTTGCGATTTTAGCTATTAATACAGGTTTTTTGCTTTCGGTATTTTTTTAACTATTTAACTATTTATTTTTTAAGCTTTTATTTGTTTTTTTTGCGTTTGCTGTTTTAACGTTTGCTGCTTTTTCCGTATTTAACTCGTTAGTTAGCTAATTTTAATTAATAAAAACATTTAATAAAAATATTTAATTATAACACTTAACGCATTAGCTATAACGTTATTATACGGCTGCTAATAAATATTTCCCTGGGGTACGAAGTTTTATTGCTTTCGGGCTATTATTACCTTTTTATATATATTTGCCAGTGCTAAAAAATTAATTAATAATAAAGCACTTAAAAATGCCTAGCAATTTGGCCGAATTAAACGAAATATTGGCTATTTAGCTATTTTAAGTTAACTATAGTTAATTAAGCCAGTTTAAACAATAAAAATACCTAGTTTAATTAAATAAGCTAAAAATAGGTTTAAATTAAGCAAAACAAGGTAAAAAACATTATTTTACCTTGTTTTGCCTGTGGTGTACGCTGTCCACATCAACAATATAATTAGCGCACCCAAAGGTGTATGGGCAGGGCAGAGCACCGCTTTCATATTACCACACTAGCAAAAGAGATTTCCGAGGCCTGGCATTATAAATTCGGGGCCGATATACGCCAGCACCTCGTGTTTTAAAGCCTGTCGGTAGCTTCGTTACCTTGTAATGTTTTTGTGTCTAAGTAAGCTGACCTACCAGCTTACGGCCCACTTTATCAAGGACCACTTAAAAATTGAAAAAACTAAAATATTAAACCCTTGTTATAAACGTGGATAAAACAGCTAAAATAAGTTAGTTTGAAAATTTAAATTTAGCTTTACGTTAATTTATTTATAAAAAATATAAAAAAATAATACCTATTTTTTTTAATTAATTATAATATTTTAAAGTGGAAAATAAAAATTGTTAAAAATTAACGTTTAAAAATAATTATAAAAATGGGGAAATTAGCTAAAAATAGCTAGTTTAAAAAAATAAGCGGGGAATTTTATATAGTATGTATAAAAAAATAAAGAAATTATATATATAATAATTTTAAATTTTTATATTTATTTATAAATTTGATTTTATTATTTTTTTATAATTATAACATTTTTATATATAAAATATAAAATTTGTTAACTGTGTAAAACTTTTTCACTAATACTATATTTTTAAGAATTTTCTTTATGTTAATAAAAGTGGGGTATAAATAAAATAAAAAATTTTTTATATAATATTTTATATAAAGTTTTTAAATATTAAAACTTTATATTTTTAAATATTTTATTTAATTAAATATTAATTTTTTTAAATTATTATTATATTAAAGCTTTTAAGTTTTTTGTTACCATTTTTATATAGTTTTTACACTGTATATTTTACCATATAAAATATAGTTTTTAAAATATAAAACAAAACACTTTAAAAAATAATATAAATATATAAAAATTATATACATTTATATTTTATTAAATATTTTTTAAACATAAAAAATTAAAATTATACCTTATTTTTATTTAATAGTAAGAAATTGTTAAAAATATAGCATAAGCAAAAATTAATCACAGTGTTAACAAATATTAAAGCAAATATTTTAAAGTAATAAAATAATTATTAAAAAAAAAATTTAAATATTTTTTTTAAAAAATAAAATAAAAATTAATTATATTAATAATAATATAAATTAATTATAAATCAAGTAATTAAAAAACATTAATAATTATAATATTATAATACTATATATTTTATATATTATAAAAATTAAATATAAACATTTATTTATAAAACATTAAAATATATTTTAAATTATTTAAAACATTAAAAATTAATTATTTTATTAAAAAAAATAAACAAAATATAAATTATATAAAAAAATTAAAATATTGAAATATAAACTATATAAATTATTATAATTTTAAAAAATATTAAATAAAGCTTAAAAATTTATTTCGTTTAATTTTATTATTAAATTATTTAAATTAAAAGCATTTAAAGCAAAAATATTATATAATTTAATATTAATTATTATAAAAAAACTTATAAAATAAATTTATTTAATATTATATTTAAAATTAAATATAGCAACAAATTTAATTTATATAATAATTAAAAATATTTTTAATAAATATAAAATTTAAAAAAAAAACAATTATTAATAAAAATGTTAAAAATTAAGCACTATATATTTATCATTTATTATTTATAAATAAATAAAATAATTAAATTAAATTTTAAAATAATATTTTTATTGCTATTTTAATAAATAATAAAATAATTAAATTAAATTATTATTTAAAATAAAATATAATATATTATATAAATAAATTAATTATTTATTTATTTTAGTTATTTGTTTAATATAATTATATATAATTAAAATAAATTAACTATAATATATTAAAATTAATTAAAATCCGGGCTTTTATTGTTTTTTAGGTTTATTTTATATATATGCGCATTATACCCGGTGTTATTATATATATTATAACATTAAAAACCGCTTTAAGCTTTTTTGCAAAACCATTATTTTTGGTTTTTTTTCGATGATTTTATTATTAGTTTTAACGTTTAAAAAATATATAGTTAATTTTTTAAAATTTAGCTATATTTTTTTTAAAAATAATTATTTTATATATTATTTTATGCATAGGTTTTAATAATTAATATTAAAAAGCTATTTAAATAATTAAAAATTTTCTTTTTAATATAAATAAATTTAAAAAACAGCTTTTTTTATAATATAGTTAGCCTTTAAAAGTTTTTATATATAATTTATATTTGCGAACCGCGTTGCGTTTTATTAATTAACCACTTTTTTTAACTGTATTTTTTAACTATATATTTTATATATAAAATGCCGTTGTTACGTAAAACTTTTGGTATTATTTTAACGCGCAAAAAAAAAAAAGCAGCCGTTAAGTTCTAAAGTTTATACGGCTATTATAGCCTAAGTTTTAAAGGGTTAAAACTATAAAGCTTTTGCGAAATGCTATAGCTGCTATTATAATATAATTGCTAATACGGTTTTTTGCTATTAAAAAACGCAGTTATTTTTAAACAAGCCGAAATTTAGTCGTTTATGCTTATTAAATCGAAAAAAAAAAGCGTGCTATATTTAAAATTATATGCAATTTGTTTCGTATTTTGCTTAAAAGCTTTTAAAAAAGTGTATAACGCGCGTAAGTTATTTTATCAGCTAAAATATAATTATCCGAGTTTTAAAAACTATAAGGCTATATTACCAGCGTTTGATCAAGCGTATTACCTTTAGCGACAACGCTATGCTTTAAAAAAATCGATTTACGCGCGATTAAAAGCAAAAAAAGCCGAATTACCTAAAGTATATATGTATTAAATACGCAAGTTTTGCTAACGTAATTAAAGCATTTATTTAAACAAATGTTTAATCGTTTTTAACACTTTTACCTTATGCGGCTAAGTTTAGCGCTTGTTTAATAAACGCTATAACCGTTAAATAATTAATATAACCGATTATAACAAGCTAAATATTACTTTAATAATTTAAAAAGCCGTTTAAATAAAAAATAAATTAAAAATAATAATTATAAAGCGCGATACCGAATTTGCGCGCAATAGTTATATTTTATAAAATTATATTTAGGCTTTAAAAAAAGCTTTGCTTTTAGTTTACACGCCAGGCCAGTTTTTTTAACAAAATAACGCGCGAATATATATTTTTAAAGCTTTAAAAGCGTAATTTAAACGGCATAAAATATAAATTATCGATTAGCTTGCTTATAGCCCGGATATAAACCTTATTAAACATGTATAAAAAGTTTTAAAACCTAAAATTTATAAAAAACACCTTAAACTATATACTTTAAAATTTAACGCAGCAAATATCGCGTTATTAAAAAGCTAAATACAAAATATTACAAATTAACAGCGGGCGGCCTGTTAAAAAGCCAAAGTGACCAAAAAAACCTAATAAAAAGCGCGAGGCTAATTAAAAAAAGCTACGGGCATAGGTGTGGTCACGTAATATGCGGCTTTGCAAAAATAAAAAGCAAAATTTTTTTTGTGCTTTTAAAGCAAATAAAGCAAATTGCTTTATAAAAATTAAAAACAAGTTATTTTTAACGCTTTAAAAGCAAACAAAGCAATAAACAATATAATAAAAAAAAAGCAGTTTATATAATAATAAATATTTTTTGTATAACTAGTTAATTTTTATTTTACAATTTAATTTAAGCATATAGCAATTTTTTAAAATAATTATATAAAAATATTTTTAACAACTTTAGTGTAATTTTTATTAACGTTACGATGATTTTTCTAGTTATTATTTAGTATAATTTTATTATAAAAAGCTTTAATTATACCACGCTAATACGGATTTAAGTTTGTTACATTTTAAATCATTATTTAATTAATGTTTAAAATAACTAAAAAAATTACCATAGCTATAATAAAATAACTAGATTTAACATTTGCAACAGTGCAATATTTACTGAATTAATTACAAAACAAAATCCAACAATTAAAACATTAAAACAAATAGCTAAAAAATTAATTAATTAATATTTCTAAGCTTAAGCTTTTTAAGCCGGTTAAACCAAATAAATTTAATAGCTTATAATATTATTTAAAGGAATTTTTAAATTAAGTTAAAGTATATTTGCAGGTATTTTACGGGGAATGCGTTAAAATCATTTTAACCCATTATAAACGATTAACTGAAAAATTTAAACAAAAATAACCGCCGAATTACGATTAACGATATTTTCGACAAATAAAAAAGGTTTAAAAAAGCTATAACCTATATATATAAAAACCCGGAAAAAGTTAAATAAGCGAAATAAAAACTAATAATTTTAATTTAAACTAAAGCGGTATATAAATATGCAACGAAATTTCGTAAACAATATATAAAAGCTAAATAAGTTAATAATAATGTAATAATAACAATTTTTTTAAACAAATTTAAAAATAAAATTAAAAATAAATTATATTAAAATAAAAAATTAGGTAATTTAAAAACATTTATTGCAAAAATAATTAAAATTAATAATTGCTTATATAAGCAATAATTTTAAAATTTTAACAAAATTAAAACAATTAAATATTAAACATTAAAAAAAAATTAAAAATTAACAGCAATTAAAACTTACCTAAAATTTATAAAGCTTAATATAATTATTAAAAAGCAAAACTTAAATAAAATTAAATGTTATAATTATAATGAAAAAAAATATTACGTTAAAAGCTGCAAAAAGCTTAAAAAAAACAAAAGCTTAAAAAACTTAAGCAGGTTTTTGTAATAATAATTACAATATTATAAATTAGCAATTAATAAAGCTTAAATTAGCAACGATATATTAAAAGTATATTTAATTGCAATACGTGCAAAAAAAATATATATTTAGCATATTTGGCAAAAAAACAATTAAAACAAACAAAATATAATAAATACACTTGCAATATAATTAATTATAATAAATATAACAGCTAAGCAAAATATATAAATATAAAAAATAATAATAGCTATAAAAAATTAAAATTAATTAAAAACGTTATAAAAATAAATAAAGCATTTGCGATTTTATAAAGCAAAAAAACAATTAAAAAACTTAATTAACTTAAAAACAATATATATTTAAAAAAATAAAACTGTATATATTAATAATATAACTATTAAACTAAATAAAAATAAATAAAAAATCTTATAGCAAAATTTATACAACAAAAATATATTTAGCGCAAAAAATTAATAAAGCATAAACGCTAAATATAAAAAGCAACAAACGATAACGCAAATATTTTTAAAGCTATAACCGACTATAAAATATAACTATTTTTAAAAAATATGCAAAAATATAATAATATTTTTATCGTAAAAACTGGAATAAATATTAATAAAAATTTTGGCAAAATAATACGGCTAATCGCTAAAAAATATTATTATAATAAAACTATGCAATATAAAAAGCTAAAAAAATTGCAATTAAAAAACAAGCAATATAAAAGCGTTTTTTAAATAAATTATATTATTTATTAATATTTAATATATATTTTAAAAAAAATTTAAATATATATAATTTTTAAAGTAAATAAATAATAATACATTATAACAACTTTATTATAAAAGCGATATAAAAAAATAATAATTATTTATTAAAATTAAAACAAGTTTGCAATATTTAAAATAAATTTACAATAGCTAATAAAATATATATTACAAATTATAAATAAAAAATAGTGTTATAATAACGCGTGCAAAATATATGCTTAAATAAAAGCTATAAAATTATAAAAATTTAAAAAGCGCGCAACATAAATTAAATAAAACTAATTTATATTTAAAAGAAAAAACTATTAAAGTAAATTTTAAGTTAAAAAAACAAATAATATTAAAATATTACGATAACAAAATTACGATTATATAATTTTTAATATTAATTAAAATAATTAAAGTTTAACAATAAATAAATAAAATAATAATATAAGCAAAAACAGTTAAAAAACTAAAAAATAACTAAATATAATTATAATAAATTAATGATTAATTTAAAAGCTAAAAATATTTTATGCTATAATAGTTAATAAAAATAAATATATTAAAATTAATTTAATATATTAAAAAATAAGCTATAAAAATTTATAAATATAAAAGCTTAAGCAAGCTTTATTTTTTTACAAATTATTAAACAATTAAATATATTATTAAAGTTTAAAAATAATTTTTATTTATTTATAACCGTTAATAAAAATTTAATTATATATAATAATAAAATAGTTTTAAAAAAAACTATAGCATTTTTTTTAACATTTTAAAATATAAAAAAAAACTTATGCTTGATATTATAAAAATATCTAGGTATAATATTATTTTGAAAATATTTTGGTTATAAAAAAACAATTTTAAAATAAGCTAAAAAACCGGCTAATTTTAATAAAATATACCAAAAAAAAATTAACCTTTAAAAAGATTTTAATACAAACATTAAATAATTTTATAAAATAATTTATATAAATATGCATTATAATTAAAAATTTTGAGCCAATATTTAATAGCAAAATATTATTAAAATATAAAAACTACGGCAATATATTTAAAAAAATATATAATTATTTATTAAAGCATAAAATATAAAATTATTAAATTTTACTTAAAAAAAACAATATTAAAAAATTTTTATTGCTTTATATATACTAAACACAGCTATAAAAGCATAATAAATATATTAAAAAAAATTTAGCAAAAAAATTTATACAGCATTTAACGTTATTAGCACGATTACCGGTGTTATAAATGCTAAAAAAAGTTAAAAAAAACAGCAAGCACTAATAAAAACTTTATATAAACTATAAAAATATTAACTTTAAAACAGTTAAATTTATAAAATTATTGCTTAAAATTAACGATATAAAAAAAATTAACGCAAATAAAATAATTTATAGCATTTAATTTATTTAATATAAATTACCAAACAAACATAGCATTAAATAATAAATAAAAAACGGCATTTAAAACGTTTAAAAAATTATTTAAATTTATTAATACACTAGCAATATTTTAATTATAAATTATAAACGCAATACGAAAATTTATTAATATATTTGTAATAATATATTTAAAAATATTTAAAGAATACCGAAAATACGTAAAAAAAAATAATTAAAACGTTGCAAAACGCAAAATTTAAAATAAACCCTAAAAAAAATAAATTTTATACGTAAAAGTTAATTTTTTTAAATTTACGATAACTTTAAAAAAAAAATAAATTTAAAAATTTAAAAATTTAATAGTAAAAAATTGATTTATATTTAAATCGACAAATAATATAAAAATATTTATAAAATTTATAAATTATATTTGAAAATTTATTAAAAGTTTTAATAAATATGCAAAATTTAACTTTTAAATAAAAAAACAAAAAATAAAAATTTTTTAATAAAATTAAATTTTTAAGTATAAACAATTTAATTTTAAAATTATTTAACTTTAATAAAAAATTTAAAGTAAAAATTAATATTTGCGAAAAAGTAATAAATAAATAACTAGGTTAACGAAATAAAAATAAAAAATTATATTTAATAGCTTTTTTTTAAAAAATCTTTTAAAACTAGCAGTATAATATATGCTGCCGAACAAAAAATATATAGCTATTGTTTAAGCATTTAAAAAATAAAAGCATTATTTATATAAGCTAAAAAAACTAGTAGAAATATATTCCGACTATAAAAACTTGATAACATTTATAACTTTAAAAATATTAAACAAACAAAAAATTAAATAAGCAAAATTTTTGTTACAGTTTAATTTAATTATTATTTATATTAAAAAAAATATTAAAGTAAATATTTTAAACTAATAAAATAATTATTAAAAAAAAAAAAAAAAAAGCTAAACATTTATAGAAAAATAAAACAAAAATTAATAATATTAGCTATAACGCAAATAAACTACAGGTTATTTAAACAAACAATATTAGCAATTATTACAATAAAATATTATTACAACAATATTAATTAATTTAATATAAAAAAACTAAAGTATAATAATATTATAAATTTATTATATTATAAAAATAAAATATAAATATTATTAAAATTAAAAAAAAAG
>MU389527.1:0-34614 GCA_022578775.1 Xylaria venustula
TTATTATGTTTAATTAAATAAAAATATTATATTATTTATTATTAAATAATAAAAATAAATATTATTAAATAAAATAAAATTTTAAAAATAAATTAATAATTATAGTATTTTAGTATACTATATGTAATATTTATTAATATTAATATTATTATAATATAATAAATAACTGTATTAATACTACTGTAATATTTAAAACTTAGTACTTTAATATTACTACATGTAGTAATACTACATATAGTAATAAATACTACATATTAATTTTTTAACCCTGCTAATTAATATTTAAAAATACTAAGTTATTTAAATGTTTTATTTTGCCGGCAATATTTAATATAACTTTATAAAAATAATTTCGCTAATATAAATTTAATAGTTTAACAAAATGTTTGCTTTTAATGTTTATAATACTTAGTAACACTTAGTTTTAAATATTATAAATCGCTTATAAAATATATTTAAATGTTTTTAAAAGCTGGTTTAAATTTTTCTAGAATTTTTTAAATTTACTATTTAATATATTATTTTTACGCATATTTATTAAAAAATAATAATATAAAAATCCGAATTAACTTTTTTAATTTATTAAAAATAATAAATTTTAAATTTAAGCTTTAAAACAAGCTTTTTTTTTTAAAAAAAAAATAATTGCAGTTAAATAGTTTAATTTACTAGTTAACTTAGCGCGTTAAATAATTTATGCTATTTATACACGTAATTTAACTAGCTATGTATATATAAATATAAACGCATTTAAATTTTATAAAAAATTGTTTGTTTTTTTTACTTTAATATTAATATAGATTTAATATTATATTAAACCGAATTTATTTAATATAAACCTAGTAATTAATTAATAGTTTATTAATAAATTATTAATATATAAAATAATTTATAAAGTTAAAAATTATAATTAAAAATAATAGTTTTTTATATATTTAAATAGCTTTTATTTTATAATTTAATTTAAATTTATTATTATGTTTTAAAACTTTTATAAAATTATTTAATTATAAATTTTATGTAAAAAAATTAAAATATAAAATTTTTTAATTTTTTTAAAAAAAATTAAATTATTTAACAAAATAAATTTATTAAATATAATTATATTTATTTTTAAAATATTTATTTTTTAAAAAATAAAAAATAAAAAATATTTTTATTTAGTTATATTATATTACTATAAAAATGTTTAAAAAGCAAAACATAACCTAAATATGAAATGTGGCCATGGTACCTTTTTGTAGCCTATCTGGTAACGATTAGTTCGTAGGTAAGGGACCTGTGAGGGCCAAATGTGAAAGCCATCACGCCCTTTCACTTTGTAAGCTATCAAACCTCTCTAAGCCAACAAAGCCTTAAGAACCTTGACCTGCTCCAGGACACATGCCCGACTAGTACCACCCTTGACTGATCTCATCTCGACGCTTTTCTCGTAGTCAAATGTTTGCGAAACATCCTCCCCGAACCGGCTGTCAATAGCCTGTAGTTGCTCCAGTGAGAGCTCGTTCATCGGGATACCTAGCTCCTCGCTCTTAGCCACACATCGCCCAGAAATATGATGCGTCTCACGAAAGGGTACACCCTTTCGCACGAGATAATCTGCAAGATCAGTAGCCAGCATAAATGGATCCAGGGCGGCCCTCATCCGCTCTGGCCTGACAGTAAGGGTAGCGAGGATTCCATTTGCGATCTGAAGGCTATCAGAGATAGTCTTCACGTGATCCAACATAGGTTCCCAACTTTCCTGCAGGTCCTTTTGATATGTGCTGGGGAGGCCCTTCTGAGTCATCATCAGGCCAGCCATGTGGCCAAATGCCCGACCAGCTTTTCCTCGCAAGAGTTCCAGGCCATCTGGGTTCTTCTTATGCGGCATTAAAGAACTTCCAGTGGAATAAGCATCAGCAATAGAAATAAAGCTGAACTCTGTAGAGGAATAAATGATAAGATCCTCGGCCCATCGAGAAATATGTTGCATAAACATACTACCCCATTGCAGAAATTCAGTGACGAAATCTCTATCGCCAACAGCATTCATGGAGTTCCATAGAAGGCCTGTAAAGCCCAGCTCCTCAGCCATCATATCGCGATCAATATTAAAGCCATTGCCAGCGAGAGCACCACAACCAAGTGGGCTCCTGTTCACACGCTTCGAAGTCTCGCGCAGTCGCTCAAGATCGTTCGCAAAGTAGAAGCCATAGGATAACAGATGCTGCGACCATAAAACCGGCATGGCACGCTGGAGGTGGGTATATCCAGGCATGATAATGCCGCTATTAAAGGTCAGGTTCCTGAAGTTTACCAGATTTGGACGATAATCGGACTTACACCTCGGCCTCGGCGCGGGCGGCAATAACCTCCATGAAGGCAACCAGCTGGCTCTCAATCTCCTGGATCTGGTTGCGAAGCCACAGACGCATATCACAAACGACCTGCTCATTGCGGCTGCGACCGGTATGTAGCTTGCCAGCAATGTCCTTGCCAATAATCTCACTCAGCCGGCGCTCATTGGCAGTATGAATATCTTCATCGTTGGGCATGATCACAAAGGTATCTGCCTCCCACTCCTTCTGAACCTCCCGGAGACCTCTCTCGATCTCAGTGAACTCGTCATTGGATATGATGCCAGACTTGGCGTTTGCGCGTGCAAACGCAATACTGCCGAGGATATCTTCCTTGTACAGGAGCTTGTCGTACAGAATACTCGCATTGTATTTGAGCATGAGGGGATCGAGGCCGCCTGTCATTCCGAGGTCAGCACATTTTGTTTGCACTTACTTGAACTTCTATAAAAGAACCAACCTGTGAAGCGTCCACCCCAAAGCATGTTTTCCGCAGGTGTCTTTCCAGACGCCATGATGTGCCGACTGACTGCGTTCTTATCTGCCTGGGTTGAGTTCAATAATTTCAAAAGAATGAGTTGGCATTGAGTCACAGTGACTCACATTGGTGGTCAGCCAAGCCTGTCAACCTGTCACTGTCACTGTCACTGCGCCACACCTGGCTGCACATGGTAGCACCTGCCGCACTGGCCCCGCTGCACACAAAACGCGTAATCCTCTACCATTCTCGTACATACTACGTAGCTTTTTTTCTTTTCTCGCTTAGGTTTCAGTACAATATACGCTTTTTCAGAAGCCTGGCCTTCTCTGTGACGCCAACGCATGTAAAACAGCATCTATTCCGTAATGTAGTTAATTTTTGCTTGATTACCTAAGAAAAGAGGAGCTTTGTGATCAGACGAGTCAACAGAGATGGTCACGTGATATCTGCTTTACCGATCTCTCTAACAAGTTTACTAACAAAATAATTAAAGTGACTATAATTAAACCTATTCCGGTAATTTATAAGGCGGCCTAAATATCTCTCACTTCTTTCATTTATCTTTCAAAATGAATCATAAGAAATAAATTAAACCACTTAATCATAAGGTTTACTCTCCGTAAATCACTCACACCCCTGATCGACATACCTATTCGCAAACGCCGGGATTTAGACCACCACCGGCCAGATACCGGGCCATGGTGCTGGCTAGTGGTACGTAAGCGGTGGATACAAATTGTACAATACCCTCGGTCTTAACTCGTAATTGTCAGAGTTTCTTTTTGATCCTAACCCCCGCAAGTTGATGAAGTTCGACAAACCGCTTTTTATTTGTCCCGATCCTTAACTGCAGCTTGGAAAAAGAAACCCCCGGTAGTCAATAGTCCGGCTAGCAGCGTCACATTGCTGGATGAAAACCGTAATACCCCACGTGCTCCGTCCTGGCGAATGAGATCTAACTTACATGCAACGTGCTTGGCAGGGGCACTTCGATGAGATGGCACGCCGTATGATATGGTCTCTGCTGTTTACGACTAGCCCGACCTAGGCGACACTAATTCCCTTGCTGGGGCGGTAGCTGGGTAGTAGATGCGACCTGCCTTGTTGAGAGAGTATGCCATGCCCAAGTGAACATGGATAACGAAGTCGAGCTGATTGAATATTGTACACGTGCTTGCTGCCTGTGATCAGAATTGATTAAGCCACGAATAGGCGCTGAAGACCTGATCCTCGGCTAAGTCCGTGACTGGTAGATATTATTTATTAATAACAACATATCCGTAGCTACTAATATATAACATCAGCGCTTTGCTGCGAGCATCCCGTTCGCATGGAGAGCTGCGGTAATAGTACATTGAATATGGCGACCGTCGCTCTCCTCCTGGCGACCGTTTTCGCCTTCACTTCCGGCACTGCTGTCCATAGCCGCTGCCAAACCGCTGGCATAAACAGTACAGTGTGCAATGGCAACAGATACGTATATAACGAGCTTGCTGGCTATGGGTTTGTGCCTTCATACGCAGTCGACAAGTTTGGCGACACGCTGGGTGGTCTGGGTTCCTCCCTGCATCTCGAGAAGAGCGCATGGGAGAAGTTAGACAACGGGACCTATTCGGGGATCCTTTGGTCTCTGCCGGATAGGGGTTGGTGAGTGTGCAAGTTCTGTATTCCTGACTCCATTTTGTCATGGCAAGGATGTTCATGCAACTATGAAAGGGGGCTTCAGCGAAGCGCATCGTCACTGTATCCGACAACATTGGGCTGCTGTATTCTCGATTGTGTGTAGCGCAAACAAGAAAGCATTAAGAGCTGTTTCCCAAGTCTAGATAGATCGCTTCATATATATATACTGGTCCGAGACTACCCCAATGGACGTAGCTGGAGACATGCTAAGGGAACACTGTAAACCAGACAGGGCACCCATATTGACATGGTATTAGGAACACGGAAGGCACCCTGAACTACAATCCGCGAGTGCATAAGTTCTCACTATCATTCACTCCCCAGCCCAATGCGACTATTTCAACCCCATCAGACCCAAACCTACAGTTTCAATACATCGATACGATCTTGTTTTCAGGGCCAGATGGCACTCCCTGTACTGGTCTGGACGGAGATGCAACAGGACATCTCGCCTATCCCGGGTTTCCAGACCTTCCAATTGCCACATACGAGGGCGATGGGTTTGGCGGCGACGGACCAGGAGGGACGAGAATCCCAGTGGATTCGGAAGGACTTTAGTGAGTAATTGTTTTATCAGAAGCCATGATTCTCGAGCAGCTGCCGTTGAATTTTACATATACAAGCCCCTTGATATCAGGGGAGACATCACCTTCAAAGGAAGACTACTGATTCTCGATTTTGAAGCGTAAACGACGACGGGACATTCTGGGTGTCCGACGAGTATGGGCCATATATTTGTTAGTCTGGACTACCGGATCTCCAGAGCTTTTCTCACCACGAAAACCACAGATCTCTTCAACTCTACGGGATTCATGGTGACGGCAATCCGGTCACCAGATGCGGTTATTCCGTTCCGAAACGGCACTGAGTCTTTCTCGGCTGACAGTCCTCCCCGGTACATCGACGATGGTGCTGGCGACGATGTCACGCCCGCGGATCCCGACACGGGCCGCGAAAACAATCACGGTACGGTATACACTCAGATGTAATGCGATTACCTTGAAACTACTTGCTGATATCTAGTGCCTGACGACAGGATTTGAAGGGTTGACCGTTTCGGCTGATGGCAACTCGTTGTACACCCTGTTACAGGCTGCAACCGTCCAGGAAGGTGTATGTTCAAAGTTTCCCATATATTACTTCCGACGTATTTAATATCTTCCCTTGCCGTGGTAAGCGAGCATCGCATTGATCAGTGCCCCTTAGGGTCTCGCGAAACAAACAGAGCGCTACACCCGTCTGCTCAAGTACGATGTCAGCAACAAGTCAGCGCCTATCTACACAAACGAATGGATTGTGCCCCTACCCCTGTACAATGATCCAACAGCAAAGGCAAGTAAGAACCCGAAGGTAGCCGACCAGTCCGAAATCCACCTTCTCGACAATGGCCAGTTTTTCGTGCTCTCTCGTGACTCGAACGCAGGGAACGGCCAAGATGTCACCGAGTCTGTGTACCGCCAGATAGACGTCTTCGATATTTCCAACGCCACAGATATCAAGGCGGCGGGTGGCTTCGACTGTGCGAATGCAACGTGTGCCGTAGCCGACGCCGATACGGGGGATTTGAAAGATGGTATCACGGTTGCGCAGTACTGCAGTTTTCTGGACTACAATGTCAACGCGCAGCTTGAGCGGTTCAATTTGCACAATGGCGGAGATCCAGATGCCGGTTTGCTGGTGAGTTGCTTTACTTGAGTCGGTACTCGATAACCTTTTCGAGACGTGACTGACTGTACGCACAGAACGAGAAATGGGAGTCGCTCGGCATTGTCCCAGTTGACCCGGCAGTACCTAATGGTGATTTCTTCGTCTTCAGCTTAAGCGACAACGATTTCATCACCCAGAACGGATTCATGGATGGCGGTAAACTGCCTTATGCTGACGCAAGCGGCTATAATCTCGACAGCCAAGCTCTGGTTTTCAAGGTCACTATTTCATGATCAGTGTAGTAGTGAAGCCACGTCTCGAACTCATGGTTTTGTTTAGCAATTGCCACGAGAGACTTTATTCTATATTTTCCACTACACCAAACTCCACTCTAATGATGATTCTCGCTCCGAGAAATAGTCCTATGCATACACTTATTGAAGTGATTATTTCTAAGCATATAACCGGTTAATTGGAAATCAGCATAATAGATTGAAAAAATTCAAGGTGATGTAGCCAACTTTTTCCTGGCGTTCCACTCCATAGCTCCTTTGAACCACACCCTGGAATTTCCATCTTTGTAGGACGATTGAGAGGATCCTCCGACGGCGTGTTGAAAACAGTTGACATTATACCGACCAGGTTGGTCCCTGTGCTATGCATTGTTAATAGTATCGAAAAATGTTGAAAATAAAAAGTCAAAAAACCAAAAACATACAACACCAGGGATTCGCTGGTCGTCACCGACCCAACTACTAATCTGGCGGTATCTGGCTTAGCTATGGGGGAGCGGACGGGACCCCGCGTTTTCCAGATCCTATGGTCGTATGTGACAGACATTAATGTTATTGGGTTATATATCCCACAACGCTTAACAATTCAGCAAAGTGACGATGGAGTATACTGCGTAAGTCACCAGTGTGGGCCATTGGCATCTTGGCACCAGGGGTATATTTGTCTGCCGACTACGTCATCCCGCTCCTGACCACGGCAGAACATCTAGACCTACCGGTGGGGTACGGAGACGTCCTTTGACAATTCCCAATAGGACAAGAAGCTAACATTTAGAGCTTAGGACCCGTGGGGAGGGAAGCGGTATGACAACGCAATTTTGTTTCATGTCTTCAAACCCGGATCTTGGAACTGGGGCTGCCCAATGCTCAACATTGTCAACAAACCTGATCTGTCTTGAAGACCCTGGATTCGCCAGGGGATAATTACATAGGGTGAGTAGATATATATCCCTTAATAAAATGAAGATCGCGGGTATGTAGTACGACACAAAAAGCCATATGCAGAACCCATTACGTAGATACAAGACATGTGAAAAGGGAAGTGAAAATTCCCAGGGGACCCGACACATTGCTCCCGACATTTCCTTTGCGCTCTGTTCGACACGACCTACCTAGACTTGTCAAATCTAATATCCATCATGTGGATTTCCATTATAGGATTTCTATTATAGGTTGTGTCCCAATACCTACATGTATGTACCTAAGGTAGGGTAACGGCACGATAAGTAATTACCACAGTGTACTCCGTACCTCGTAGTGTTTAAATTCGATCCTTGTGGTGGGACAACAGGATTGCTAAATGGGACTTGAAACACAAAAAAGAGACAAACGATATCAGAAAAAGAAAGCTGGGAAAGGGAGGTGAAGAGATTTACTCCAACAGAGCCCATGGGTCTTGCTGTCTCAGCTAGGTACATCACTTATACAGCTCGTGTCTACTTAAGTTGCTCGGGTCATCTGTCCAATCAATGTGGTAGGAGGGGGTCTTGGTACTTCAAGTACTTTGTACGTGTCCAAGATACACTGTGATTGCACACTGTAATTGCACACTGTAATATCTGGTAGTTCTGCCCAGTGAATCTGCCTTGGGTTCTGCTGTGGGTACATGCACCTCGGCACTGCTGTACCTGAGCGTCGGAAGTGGAGTCTTCATTCGGCACTGTCACACAACACGGTGATTTGCCAAGGCATCCCCCGCTAGCTAAAGTACTAAAACGATGCTAGCTGGGTATTTGGGTCCCTCTGTCGTCATCACATGGAGCACCTTGGTTGGCGAGTTGGGTCGATGGGGCAGCTACGGTATCTCGACCCGACCTTACTTATGCAACCCGACCCTGTCCAACCTAACACACCCTCGATTATCATCTCCTTCCCGACCTAACAAAATAAACACTGCCATCCATCTTTTCCCCTCCTTTACCTCACATCTTGCCTCCTGCCCACGACCGTCTCCTATCTATATATTATACATTCTTCCCCGCTTCTGCATTGGTCCTCTGCGCTGATCCGCGGCGCAGATCTGTGTAGGATCAGGATCAGATCATCCAACAGAAAGACAGACAAAACAGACATGACAACCTATCGGAGAACTGACGAGGAGGATCTGGCCTATGGAGAGCGATGGGACCATGACCGTCTAGCCGCCGCTGCCTACGAGAGAGATCGCTTCGAGGAGCGCGACCGCGTCTACTCGCGCGGTCCGCCCCGTGAACGTGAGCGCGTACGGGAGGCCTCGGTTGATGAGCGCTTCATCGAGCGTCGTGCTCAACGGCCTTGGGAGGAGCAGCAGGTCCGCGAGGCCCGCTACTACGAGGAAGATGAAATATCACGCCCGCCCCCGCTGCGACGTCGCCGGCCCTCACCTCCGCCCGAGCTGGAGAGAGAACGGGACCGGGACCGGGACCGGGACCGCGGTCGAGAGTATCGCGGCCCGTCGCCCGGTCGTCGCCCGCCTGGCCTCTTGCGGCGCCAGTCATCCCTCGACACCTTCGATCGCCGTCCGGCACAGCGTCTCTATGACCGCGAAGAGTACGGCCCGCCCGCTCGCCGCCGCGATTACCGCCCCGACCCCTACGAGCCCATCCCTCTACCCCGCTCCCGTGCTCTGCCCCCGCCGCGGATATATGCCGAGAACGACTATGAGGAGATCAAGGTCGCCGACCCGCAGCGCTACGGTGATGACGACTTCCATGCCTACCCCGAGCATGAACGTTTCGTTGAGAGGGAGGTGGTGCGCACCAAGAAGCACAGGGATCGAAGCAGATCACGCACCAGTAGGGCCCGCAGTCGACGCAGCCGCCGCGACAGCTCACGGTCTTCCTCCACTTCTTCCAGGAGCAGCGTCACCGGTGGCACCACCATCACGGCAAAGAGCGAATACCCCAAGAAGGGGAAGACGAGGATTCCCCTTCGCCTGATCTCCGTCAGGGCCATTGCAGAGCTTCAATATCCTTATGCTATCGAGGTAAGTCGAATTCCATGGCTTAGCTTGTTTTCACTGCGCCGCCATGATTCGCCGCCTACTTTATACCTTGTTGCTAACATGCATGCAGGGCAATACCGTTATTATCCAAAAGGCCTTGGGCCAGCAGAACATCGACGATCTGCTGAGGCTTAGTGAGGACTATAAGAAAGTCGACGCTGAGCTCGCCGCTGCCCGCTCAGTTCCCGGTCAGGTGATAGAAGAGCGAAAGGAAGAAGTCTTCACCATCCCACCACCTGCTCCGCCTACACTCATCAGAAACCCTCCGCCACCGGTTGAGGTGGTGAAGGAGACCTTCGTTCGTGAGGTTTCGCCCGCCCGTACAACCTATACGTCCCACGCTCCTTCAACGACCAGCTACGCCACCTCCAGAACCCCAGTTGTCGTCGACGCAGTGCCGCGTGAGGTCAGCGACAATGTCCTCGTCGGTCCGCTAGCAATTGTGGGCGATAGGCGCGTCGAGCACCACCACCATGGACATCACAGTCATAGTCACAGCAGGGATCGTGACCTCGTACGGGCTGAACGCCTACCCACAGGCGAGCTCGTCCTCTACGAGGAAGAGGTCGAGAGGATTGAGGAGCCTAGGCGCGGCGTGCGCATTGAGAAGGACAAGAAAGGTAGGATGTCACTCAGCGTGCCCAAATATCGCAAGTGAAGGTGCGCGCAACTACATTTTGCGGCTTTCTCCGCCGAGTCGTTATGGAATACTCTGGGCTAACTGGATGTCTGAAATAGGTCCGCCTCCTAAACTGATGAGGGCTATGCTCGCGACACTCACATAGTGAGTTTCACCGGTGAAGAGTCTATAGCTAGCCTTCTATCGAAGGATACCAGCACAATGGGGCCCGTCTCAATAGTGAGTAAAGCGGGCAAACATGGGAAACTGCTCAGCCGGAAAATGGGATTTCGTTTCGTGGATAATTCCTGGGGATACGAGACGGAGACCGCGCCGAGCGCGCCCGCTCATAGATGAGTATTAAGGTCAGGTCATACGGGGATTTCACATCAGAATTTCTGGGGTGCGGGGTACACCAGCGGAGTGAATATATCCAAATCAATGAGCCAAGAGGGGATATATAACGTCTTTACGATTCATGTCATTTCTTACATTTAAGTATATATGGACACAAGGAATACCAATCAATATCCATACCTACGATATTTTGTCGTGTCTGTGACTTATTCGGGTTGGCGTCATACTAATAGGGGTAAAGTATGGTTGTAGGTAGGGCGACGTAAACAGCGGACAGTCAGGGGTTGGAGGTACTCGGTACTTCGCCATTGACTGAATAATTCGTTTCTCTTCATTCATTGGAAAAAAGATGAATGACGAAAGTTGCTCACTTCGACCAGGTTAACACGCAAAGTTTCTTCAGTGCCCTAAGAGTAAGAGTAAGGTTCATTACTCATCAAATCACAACCTCGGCCTGTGGAAACACAGTGAGGAACGAAGAAACATAGCTCCGCTTTCCACATAGTTGGGTAGCAGCAACGAGTCTGTGGAAAAACATAGCTTGAGAACTTCGTTACCGAATTTCCCAAAACACTAAACTAAACCTCAATCTTCCTATTGGCTAGTTTAATATGGCAGCTTATCTATTGGTTAGTCTCTCTATCATAGATCAACCGTAACTCTACTCTAGAGCCGAGCCTTATGCATTCGTACATGTTTGATAGGGTGAGGCTACTCAAGCCCCCTGACGTGTCTTGAGTTGGGGGGCGGAAGGGGTTGGAAAGGGGATCCCAAAAGGTCTCCCAGTAGTAACTTTAAGCAATTTGGATGCGCTATGGACAGAAGAGTTGAGAGTAGTATTGTAAATCCGAGTTAAAGTGCTTAAGCACTTTGATTTACAGCCTACTCAGCCTGAATAGGAGCTCGCCGGCAGAGCTTCCCATTTCAGGAATACCGTATAGACTCCATAAAGCTCGGCAGCGCGCGGTTGGGAAATTACTCTTTACGTAACATATCATCGAGAAGTCAAATTTTCGAACCACAAAGACGAAATAAAGTAGTAATTCCAATGGACATACATCATCACAGGACTTATAGCCAAACCACTTTTTCCAACGGCGCGCTGTCAAGTTTCGTTGAGTCTATACGGAAATATCTAGCCCTACACTGCATTTTTTTTCGGCTACACCCTGTGAAAGGGGGTATTCTTTTGAGAAACTTGTGATAAAATACTGCCGCCATCAACGCTCTTCATGTCGTACATGAGTATTATGCCTCGATGGTCTAATTACAATACGGAGCTTTATCTTCATCGTTATATCCTAGCATATCAAATAATCCCGTCATTGCTGAGTCTCGTGGAGTATAGTAGAGTTGAAGGAGTAACTGCTCCGCGGAGCGCGAGACGAGAAAGACAGTCTACTGGGCAGACCATGCCTCCATTGATTGAAAAATTGCACTTTCTATGTCACAAATCTGCATCCCCGACTGGTACCGCTCGACGTCTTGCGGCCCTGTTTCCTTAATGCAGTCGGCCCGTTAGAGATTTCCGCCGTCGGGATGGCTTGTCCCAATCCAATAGTGGGATGAGGCTCACTCCTTTTGTTGGTCCGTTATAATTTCTGCTTTGAATCCATCCTGCGCCTTGCTTTGTCTAATAAATAAAGCATACGCACACTGCATGGCCCACACTACCCAACCGGAACTCACCACGGTCAAAACAAGACCAATAATGGCCCTTTGACTTGTTTTAACTGACTTGAACCCAATTTTCGGCATGTTTGACTTAGCTGGCCAGGTCTCTTATTAGGACTGGTCTAGTTTCTTGGCCAAAGAATCCGCATAAATATAGAAATTCAATCGCGAGGCAAGGGGTGGATCAAGGGGTGGATCGACCGGTGCTACCTACATAGTAGATACATGAATAGATATATCGCTCCATGTACCCATCTCAGGACTAACCCGCCACATCATCCGTCATGCCGTCTGCAGTGAAGTCGTGCAGAAGACGTAGAGCACATGATCAATACCTTGTATAAGTACTTTTATAAAGCAGCCGATCAGAAATTTCCTGCAAGATCGGACGGATCGGGCCTGACTCATCACGTCCAGGAGAGTGGCGTATGTAGGCGCGATGAACCTCTGCTGTAAGTTGTGAATCGACAAAAGCGGCAGTGCCATTGTGAATCGGACCGGGCTTCTGCCGGGAAAAAGCTTCCGGTAGACGACTGCAGATGCGCTGTTGCCGCTGCAGATGTGCTGTTTGCAGATGTGATAGATCACACCGAGCGGCCAAGTCGGTCCAATCCTATACTGCCTACCTATGCTTCTACCCCGAGTACACCAGACGGAACATGGGTACGACCTAAGTAAGCTGATAGGTACCGCCCTAGACGCATCATAAATCAGGTGTGTTACAAGCTTCCTGGCGGGCAACGCCAACCGGGGAGAAACCGGGGTCCTGGATACGGTCCTGCATCATGGTTGTAATCTGAGATGTGACCAAGGTACCACCGGCTTTCCATATCTATTTCGGCGATATGCGGCCATGTTCGAATACACACCTTCTACCCACGCCATGTGATCTGTATGCACCGAATTCCCAGGAACACCATATCAAGTCAGAGGGGGTATGTGTGAATGAGAGTTACATGGTCGATCTAGCCAACTACCTATATCCTATAACATCAGTCTCGGTTCTAGCTATGAAGTTCAAAGTATCGATGTTTGGTTTATATGAAAGGTAGAAATAGATGAAAGTGATTATGTATAATAAACATTTGCCTCTATCAAAAGTTCTTGTGCACTTAGTACCTGATGCTGAATACTGAATGTACATCCTCGTAGTGATCGGTGTGAGATATTATTTCGGAATTCCTCCTACTAGTTGTATTTAATTCGAATTCCTACCTGTCTCTGGTTCTGTCTCAAGCATCATGCATCCTCTTCCGACTAGTAAGATGTCACAGCGGAGTGCGGCAACTTGCATATGTGTGCGCCCTCCGAGCATGCATGCATACGTCTCCCCGGAACTATCAATATAATTTTCCTAATTTTCCTAATTTTCCTCTCGGAAGATCCATTTAGCGTACTGGATCGGTTCCCAATATAGTTATCCGAGGCCTGCATGATGCGCCTGATCCATGTACTGCTGGGCCAGGAGGTACTAAAGCAGCCTGGTCGGCGTACAGACAGCCTCGAAACTTCATTGTAAAATCATTTTGGGGATAGACCATCTCGTGCAGCGTGCAGGCATTCTCGAGATAGGACTGATCATACAGTATTCCTCCATGAAGCTGCCGCCTCGAAGATGTTGGTGAGCTGGTCTAGATCAGTCGACATGCCGACATGCTCTCGATTCGGACCATCTCGATGGAGAGACTGTTGCTTCATTTTCTTTAGTATCGTCCTCGGTGTTTTTAAAATATTAACATATATAACTCTTCATCTTTCCTTCCACATAATCTCGAACCCGACAATGCACTCTTTAGCTACAGACGGCAGAACATATCAATAATATGCCACACAAGCATTTATACATTTGAAACTCCACCCCTGAACACTGCACAAATCCATCCCAGTTCCATCCACTCGGCTATTAGGCCAACGGAGCCGAATATCACCAAACTCTGAGCCCACGATGCCTGGAAAAATCTCTCATTCGTCCTCCCCCACTGGAGGCGATACCAGCGGGGCCGATAACACCAACAACACGATGGTATCACCATCCACCGAACTATTCCTCGACATCTCGCATCCGCCGAGCCCTCAACAACCGACTGCGGACCCAGCGCCCATATCTGATTCCTCGAAGCCTCTCGTCTACTTCGAACATCATCGCGAAGACCGTCTCATGGGGGCGTTTACCGGTTACGCTCCTCCTCGTTTCAACGACGCTCCGCAGATTGACGGTGGGGCTACGTCTGTTCGTTCTATTCTAGATACAGAGCTCTTGGGAGTCGGGGCGTGGACGGAGGATGAAACGCACCGCTCATGATGGACTTACACGGCGCCGTGGTTCACACTCTTTGATCTGAGATCAATATTGTAGGACGCTCGTGGAGAGACACGCTCGTCGACTATACACATACACTGGAGTGCTAAGAAAAGGGCTGAATCAGGGGTCAGACCGACAAAGTAGCTGTAAATAGGGAAGAATCATCAAAGAGTTCAACTTTATCCTATTCAATATAATACTGTTCATGTTTGACTTGACCGCTGAGTTCATCATGTCACTTATCAACCGCCATAAGAAACGTGGCTAATAGTACTCTAGGAAGGGGTCCTTTGCAAACAATATGTTGTTTGAATGACAGCTTACATCAACTCTTCAACACATGATTTGTCGTCACCTTTCCAGTTTATGAATAACCAACCCGATTTATGAGCAGCCGACCCATTTTCAACTTATTAGACGAGATAAAGATCAACCAACACTCACCAAACTCGGCTTCGCTTGTTAGAAGTCTTGACATAAGAGTTACATGAATACTTGTTGTTGCACCAAGAAGGCTAAACTTCTTCGTGATCTAGGCTGAGACTATATACACTACAGGCCCCTGTCTCCAAGGATCGCCGTTGAGGATCGTGATATCGCTTATAGAGTGTACAAACATTTACGACACATTACCATAACCCTCATCTTCGTACATACCCCTGCAAGGACACGGCCCGAGAGAGGAGAGTCTGCCGGCAGTTCTATTACAGTAGTAAACTTACTAGACGAAATTACATGCAATGCAAACCCTCCTGTGTAGTACATACATACGTAAGAAAAAATTACAAATGTAGGTAGGTGGTCATGCACCAAGCTACAATTGAGCGACCCAAGGACCGTGAAGCCCGGGCGTGTTCAATACCTATTGATGATTCTTATTTATAATTATAACTAACCTCTTTGGATATCCAACCCATCGTCCTGTCAGCATCAGCAGTCGGACCAAAAGGTCAGACTTCACAAGGAGAGGTAGGATAGTCCAGTATACTGAATCACCCAAGCATGGAAAGACGTCGTCAATAAGCCCAGCCAGTAACAAGCCGGTCCACTTTCTCCTTTCGGAAATCCTGAGCCGTCCTTCATTCTAGACCCGTCCAGACCACTTCGACGGGGTCTAGACTATCAGGTGCCAAACCCAGTGGCATACCCATGCGCCAAACATACATTTACTTGCGTACCATATCCCCAGTATCGACGGGATGCTGGGTAATCCTGAGATCAGATCAGCATCTCATCCTGAGATGTGACGAAACTGAGATATGACGAGAGGTGCATGGGGGAGGCGGGTTCCATTCCATAGTACATGTATATGTGATTTAGGAGATATGAAGTTGGCCGTACCACGATACTATAGAGAAGCCAATATGCAGTCAACAGTTTGAATTTAGTCTACACATATCATAATTGAGACATTCTTCAGTATCCCGAGTGTGCACGACCACGTGGCTGACTATCTCCGTACCGAGTTGATGATAAGTGCCCATTGAGAATGGTACATCACAGATTACACAGCTGGGATGGTACTGCAGTTCATAAGCCACGTTCATATGAAGCAGCTGGACCTTGGTACCATGCACACAGTACAGTCGAAATATAATTCTAGACCAGCCTCCGCTGCATTAATACTCGTAGCCAGGCGCCAGATGGCGAACATCTATACTTTATAGAAGCAGAACGCTATATAGAAGTTAGCCACCTCCATCTCCTCGGGAGAAACTAGCAGCGGCCCCCTGCCCCTCCCACGAACGCCCATCCGTTCGCTGAGAGGCCCTAGCACGTCGTCATCCTTCTCGGATTCCCAGATGTCCCCGAAGCGCTGATGGTACTGCAGCTCCAGGTTGTAGTCCTCGGCAATAGCTCGGAATGCTTCCCACGGCACCACGTATTCAGGCACCTCCTCGACTGCCTCGTCGAGGAAGAAATTGTATTTCCAGCCAAAGGGCGGACGGAAGACGCCATCTTCGGGGGTCTTGCCGGGAAATCTTACTCGATACAGCTCGTTGCCCCATTCCGCCGTCTCTTCGGCCTCGCCTTCCTCCTTATCTTCCTCGTTTTCCTTTTCTTCCGCCGGCTTCTCACCTTCCTCACCTTTCTTGACCGGGGGTTCCTCTTCTTTCTTGGCAACGCGTTGGTTGAATTTGATGACGTTGCGGCGGATAACATCGGAGTTCGGTATACACCCGATGAACCGCCCGCCCTTCTTGAGCGCGCTGGACACGTTTTGTAGCATCATGCGAGCCTTTTCTTCCGTCTCGAAGGCATAATGCATGCAGAACATCATACTGACAATGTCAAAGCCACTACGGCCCATGGGCGAGGGATCGAATCCAACCTGACGCACAATATCCACGTCGCCGAGCGACTCGCCGTAACAGTCCTTGACGAAAAAGCGGGCGTCGAATAGATGCTGCGGACGGCCGCCTCTATGACCACCTCTCCCGCCTCGGCCACCCCTGCCGCCCCTGCCTCCACCTTGACTTCCTAGATTGCGATAGCGGTCTCTGGCTTGATCAATGGACACGTCGGCGGGATCCAATCCTACGTAGAGCTGGACCCTCTGTGGTGCCTGCTGCCACTTGCCCAGATCACCGCCCTTCCCGCAGCCGATGTCGAGGACGATCAGTTCGTGACCGTGTACGCCAGCCATGTCGCGACCCTGCTGCTGGGCACCGGGTGTGTGGTCCTCGTCGGGCGAGAACTTCTGGATGAGGGTGCTCTTGACCCAGTTGTTGAAGACGCGCAGGCCCTTGATGCGGCTGCCAGTCTTGCGCCAGTCGCGGCCGCGCTCGGGCACGGCGTTGTAGTGCTGGCGCACTATGTCGTTAATGCCGCGCTGGCCTAGAGTGGCGGTGTCGGCTACGGCCTGGGCGGACTCGCGCTCGCGCTGCTCATGGCGCTGGCGGATGGCGGCGGCCTCGTTGCTGGATATGCGGGCTCGCTGGCCGGGGCGTTTGAGTTTGCGGGGCTGATCGGACGGCGATGTCGATCGCTGGCGCTTCTTAGCGGGCTCGAGCTTCTTCGCGTCGAAGGGCTGGGGTTGCTCGTCGATGGCCGGCAGGTTCCGGGTCTTGCCGATGGGCTCTCTGGACGGGGACTCTGCCGACGGGGGTTCGTTGGTGGTGGCGCTGTTGCTGCGCTTGCGCCTCTTGGCTGGCTCGAGCCGCTTTGCGTCAAAGGGCTGAGGAAGCTCTTCGGTGCCCTCGTCACCGGACATGATCCGAGGTTGAGAGATCGCGAGGGTCGCGAGGGATGATGTTGCTTGAGAATCGGCCAGACGTAGTTTTGCCGGTAATGTGTAGAGAATGATGATGTGATTGTTGGATTTCTAGTTGTAGGTTTCGATCTAGACAGGTGTAACGAGTCGTCCTTGGAACGATTGTTGGTCAGAATTGGCCAGGCGGCGTGTTGTGGTTGTTAAAAGAATGAAGAATGAAGAATGAAGAAAACAAACTTCAGCAGCAGCTACCCTTGCGGTTTAGAGGCGTACAGTATGTAGATCAACTACAGGCGGGTAGGTACTACTAGGTAGGTAGGTACCTAGCTCCTTCACCTATTTACACGTAGCAGCCAGGTACAGCATATGGATAGGTAGGTGCAGCTGAGGCTCTGGTTGATGACCCACTTCAGAGCTTTACTCGCAGCATATGATTGGCTCCGCCTTTCTCCAAGCTCGGCGCTGGTTACGTCCGCCTTGGGCGCCTGCAGCTGTTACTTCATCGTGGGCACAGGACGAATGGCCAGCTCTACCCACCAACACCATACTTGGATCTCCCTACACACTGTTTACCTGCCTTAGCTGGTAACAACACAACCTGTGTCTTCCGCCCTAGCTGCACCTTCCAACCAGCGTCAAGGGGACGCCCATTTCGATTCCTTGATCCGTCTTCGTCGTCTCAATCGCCTCCGTCTCTTCCCCCACACGGACACGACGAAGCTTCTCTCTCACAACAGCTCAATCCGCCCATAGCACCCCTTCCCGTCGCGAAGATGGGCTCCGATCCGCAATACGCGAAGTGGCCGTTGCTACCGCTGGCGCAGCACGTCTTCACCCTCACAAATCCCTACGCCGCCCGGCCCGCCCAGCAGGCCTCAGTGAAGAGCCTCCAGGATGCCATCAGCGAACACAAGATGGCGCCTCTCTACAAGTACCTCGCTCATCCCACCGAAGGCGTCCTGAACACCCCCGGCGAGACATCTTCAGGTGCTGCTGCCCAACAAAAGCCCCCGAGCCGGAAACCTAGTACTGCTGCTGGTATGCTGGCGAGCGGTGGCCTGACGTCAGCCGTCAATCTGCCCTGGGATGAACAGGTATACCAGCAGCTGAAGGCCGATAATGACAAGGAGCTGGAGGAGATTCAAAAGGAGGAAGACGACGCCGTCGAGAAGGCCGGTGATACCGAGGTGTTTGCCGCCAGAGGGAAGCGCGCCGAGTTCTTCGCCAAGATCGGCGACAAGGTACATATTCTCTTCTTCTGCCACTACTGCTGCTTCATTATAATATTAATTAGTCGTATTTACTTATACATCTCTGCGTATAGGATAAGGCAATATCAGCTTACGAGGACGTTCTCGAAAAGAACGGTATTCTCGGTACCAAGATCGACATTGTACTCGCTATTATTCGCGTGGGCCTGTTTTACGGTGACCGTGCCCTCGTTAGAAAATACGTCACGACGGCCAAGACACTGGTGGAGAGCGGCGGTGATTGGGACCGCCGCAATCGCTTGAAGGCTTACGAAGGCCTCCACCTCCTCACAGTTCGGTCCTATAACCTGGCGGCTCCCCTCCTCCTCGACTCACTCTCGACTTTTACTAGCTATGAATTATGTACCTACTCTAATCTTGTCGTCTATTCCGTCCTCGCTGGCTCCGTTTCCCTGAAGAGGGTCGACTTCAAGAGCAAGGTCGTTGACGCCCCTGAGATCAAGGCTATCCTGGGAGCTGATGGCGATGATAAGCTGCTGGCCTTGACAGGCGCCATTTCCGCCGGTCCTGGAGCTGAGGATGCCGAGATGGGCGATGCTAAGGACACCGCACCCAAATCGGCATCCAAAGTCACCACAGCCGTCAACCTGACTACCCTCGGCACAGGTACCGACCAGCCCGAGACAGAACTGGCCATTGATTTCTCCTCCCTCGCTCAACTCGTCAACAGTCTGTACAGTGGGCACTACAAACTGTTCTTCCAGGCCCTAGCCCTCGTCGAAGAGAAGTTCCTGACGCAAGATCGGTATCTGTTCGAGCACAGGGGGTGGTTCATCCGCGAGATGCGGTTGCGCGCATACCAGCAGCTTCTGCAGAGTTACCGCGTGGTCGGCCTCGACAGCATGGCCAGTGACTTTGGTGTCACAGTAGACTTCTTAGACCGGTATGTTAGAGTCATAACCCATTTGAGATTTTGTCATAGCCACTGACCTTCTTTTTCACTAGTGACCTGGCTAAGTTCATCGCCGGCGGTCGTATCCCCTGCACGATCGACCGCGTGTCAGGTAAGGGTGTCATTGAGACGAACCGGCCTGACGACAAAAATAAACAATACCAGGATGTTGTGAAGCAGGGTGACCAGCTGATCACGAAGCTGCAGAAATACGGCCAAGCTGTGCGACTACGTGGTAGCGAACGAGCATAGACTAGGTAGGATAATAGACATACCAAAATTCAAGCAAGTAATAATGGCCAGTTCAACCCAAGAAAATCCACCGTTTTTGCTGCTCCATGTGCTGAGCCGAGGGTCCTGGGAGTCTTTCGGCGTGTAATAGACAGGATTAGATGGCAGCTATGAGCGCTATATCGCTGTGTCAATACAAAAACACATACTTGTATACCATCACTATTACAGTCCAATGGGGCTATTAAACACTTAAGACAGACGGGTGTTCAAACTGACATTTTAAATTCAGCATTGCTCGAGGGAACCCCCCCCCCTGGAGATACTGATGGAAAAACGTGTTGTGCGTGACAAGGTGACGAAACCCGTCTTATCTAAAACCTGCTATTTCCCACCAGGAGGGTAAAAAGCTCTCAACAACCCCCTCTACGAAATCTCTACGATATTCTATGCTGCTATGCATCCATCTTTTTGATCTTACTTCATCTCGAGTCCTGATGTACTAAAACGAGAGGATCTCGCTCATGTATCACTTGGTAACCCTACTCTACCATCCATGCATGCATGGCACTTTTCAGTTTCATAACCCACCTTTCCTTCTTTCCTTCCCGAAATCTGAGTAAATAGTTTATGTGAGGGGAGATAGAAAATGACAAAGAAGGCAGAAAAGCAAACACGCCATGATCTAGCTAGCCGTAATGCATCGCATCACATCGCATCGCATCGCTCGAAACCCAGATGAAATTCCACTCAATGATTCATGAGATGTAAGCAAGGTAAGATAAGTACCTCATCGGTACTTATCAATGAATTCCTGGTGGAATTTCTTCACGGAGGTGACCCATTCGGTGCCAGGAGCAAGGAAAGTTGTCCGGAAATGCAGCGTGCCCTCCTTCTGTCCGAAACCGCTTCCCGGAACAACGCATACACCTGAAGCTTCAAGCAGACGCATGCAGTAGAACTCATCCGGGGTCCGCCCTTCAGCTTTCGCGGCCTCGGCGGCTTTGGCAGGGACATGGATAGTCGGGAAGAGATACATACTCCCCTGCGGCTCGCCGCACTCGACACCCTCCATTTCTTTAAAGGCCTCATAAAGCGCCGTGGCGCGCTTCTTCAGGCCGTTGAAGATGCCGTTGTATTCCTGCTCGTAGAGGGGGTATGACGGGTCCCCCTGTTTCGGGGGGTTGACCATCAACTCCACGAGACATTGCCCGATGACAGGCGCGCAGAGCATGATGGAGACGAACTTGTAGATCTGCTCTTCGACTTCTTTGTCGAAGCCGATGAGATCGAAGTACCCACCGCGATGCCCGCATTCGCCGACCATGCCCTTGGAGATAGAGTGCAGGGACGCGAGCTCTACAGAGGCGTATTTCTCTGGCTCTTCCTTTTGGAGGGTGAGCAGGACTTGTCTGAAACTGTGGAATTTACCGACGAAGACGTTGGTTTGGTAGACTTCGTCTGCCAGCACGACGAGGTTCTCCTCTGCTGCGAATCGTAACACGGAGCGGATGTCGGATTCTGGCAGAGAGGCGCCTGTCGGGTTTCCCGGGTTGATGATGACGATTGCCCGCACGTCTGTGCCGTTTTTCTTGGCGTTGGTATGTGCTTCTTTGATGGTTTCTAGCGAGGTGCCCCATTGTGCGGCCTCGTCGAGGTAGTATGGTACGCAGGTTGCGTTGAGCACGGATAGGGAGGCTGTGTATAGGGGGTACTGCGGGATGGGCACGAGGATGCCGGATGATGGGTCTGCGCAGATTATGTGCAGGAGGGTGTTGACGCCTGATGAGGCGCCGGCAGAGAGGTAGATGTGGGCTGGGTCGGCCTTGAAACCGTCTCGTCCTGTGCTGGTGTCAGTCACGGTGTCCAGTATTGCTGGGGACAATGGGGTAGACATACTCTCAAGGAACTTGGCAATGCTCTCCTTGATAGCGGGCACACCGGCACTCGCGCTGTAAGCACCCACACTGCCGGCATTCTTCAGGAGAAACCGAGCGCGCTCGAGCACATCGGACTTGTACCCCAGACTGTTCAACAAGACATCCTCATGGTCCAGCAGACCCGGGTGCTCCAGCAAGCTAAGGACCTGGCGGAAGAAGGTGATAGGCTTCTGGTCGAGCTGCTGCGGATTACCAATGTTGGCACTGATGACCTCAGAGAAGGGCAGATCCGTGTCGCCGCGGCGGAGACGGGCGCGATACTCCTCTGACTTCACGGCCAGCTCGCCGCGCACCGCGTACTTGGCCTCGACGATGTGCGGGTTGATATTGCCGATGTTCAGGCGCGTCATCTTGGTGGTGGTATGAAATAATTGTCGACTGCTTATTGTTGTTATTATTGTTGCTATTGTTGTAGTTGTTGCAGTGTAAGCTTGAGACTGGCTGAGACAGCGTGAGGGCGATGCCGGTGATGGCGGGGTATTATTTTCGACTAGGAGGGGCAAAAGTCAATAAAAAGAAATAAATTGTCCAGTGCAACAATGCCTGCTCTAGGAAACCGGCCGTAGGATAGCGCGACTAAACACAATTTCTCCACAGAACGGGAAAGACAAACGAACCAAAGAAAATAAGATAAAATAAAAAAACAAACTACCTAGTAATGATATGGTAAAGAAAAGAAGGAAGTAGTAAGTTGTATCTAGCTGCAGAGATTTCCGAAACGGAGGTCCGTTCTCTCGGAGACTGGACACGGCAATGCAGCTAGGTACTACTTACTATCCAATAGATATCGTAGTGAAGTGAGGGGCGGGCGTTGTGTGTCTTGTGTAAGTAGCAGTTATAGTGCAAAATAAAGTATCGTGAGTTTTCGGTAAAGATGGGGGGGAATCTTTTAGTAAATTCTTTTTCCCCTTATTTTCTCTTTAATTCCCTCTTCCTCTCTTTGGTAAAAAAGACTCATGTAATCCCTCACGACAATGCTTAGCATTTGAATCGTGTGTTCTATACTGGCCAGTGGCATGACATGACGAAAACGGGGGGTGTCATACAATCCCGCTTCCTACGCTAGACGCGGGTAGCCATGCCCATGCCGTACCTAGCGAGAAGCAGGGACCATGACCATTACCATTTCACACTAACTACCTACCTAAGCAGGTAGTGTGTGAGATTTAAGCCATCGACATTAATATATAAGGTAAGGTAATATTATGTCAAATGACCCTGAGACTGTTACGGGAATACCAAATCGGGTCCTTGGGAAGACAGACATTTTTTGGTAATGGCAACCGGGCTTCTCCGATGTAGAGAGCTGATGCCGATGTCGGTTGTGAATAAGAAGAGCATTGAGAGAGAAGGACAGAGATAAGATAAGGTAATAACAAGTCATGTTGTGCACTTACACAGCTGACGGAGGAGAGACAGAGAGAGACCAATGAGACCAAAACAATAGAGAAATAGGGGAATAGTGAAAATAGTAAATGAAAATAAAAAGAAAAATAAAAATAAACCATCTAAGAAAAAGAACTGAAAATGAGTTTAATGAGTTTTTTATTTACCTGTTCCACGATGTAGCAACGATGGTCGAACGTGACGAGACGACAGCCATCTACGGTTTATATGGTCTGCTGTTAACGCCGATATTCTAGGTCTCATCATTCTCTTCGCCGTGCCCAGTCTGAGCGCCGGGTTCGCCACGGCTGCTGTCGATGCCGCCGCCGCCATGAAAGGCGATTATTTCAACGAGTGTTATCGGCGTTACTTGATCTGGCGTGACGGTCGTTCTTTGGGCCCGAAACGTGGAGGAGAAACGAGGGTGTCTGGTCCAGGCGACGAGATGACAAGATTGACGCGGATCTGACGAAATGAATCAAACACGATTGATGGATCAGTCGAACGCTTGAGAGAAAGATAAAAAGTTCAAAAAAAAAAAGAAAGATATACACCAAAGGAGCTATCGCGAGCTACCTCGTAGGTAAACATCGCCAGCCTCAGTCAGCTCCGGTTAGCGGCGAAGGGGGACAGGGCTTGGGCAGGCCCAGGCAGTCTTCACCGCCGTCTACATAAGGTCCCCCCTGCTGACCAATAAGTTTGCGCTTATTTCCTCGGAGTTTGATCGGAGATAGGGTTGGGGGTACGGTACTCAATGGATGTTTGCCAAGCCTGTCGCATTATCTTCCATCGTATTAGCCTTGCCGGCTGATGGTAATTCTATCATCCAGACGAGGGACTGTGACAATAACCTGTAACCAGGTAACCTCACATACCGGTAGGTATAAGAGTTTGTGGGTAGCATTTGTTGAGATGTTTCTTTAACAGTATTCACAGAAGTACCGGTATACAGCCAGCTCCAATGAGCGAGTCTGTATTGCCTCAATCCTCCGGCTAATTAACCCACGCTTATGACCCCCACTCTTACTATGTACCAGGTCTACCCTGTGCTTTTACCAATATGAAATTGCAGTGTACTTAATAGACTACAATACCTAGTCTAGGTACATAGTATTCATCTCACACACTACAACCATGCTTATGATCAAACTGTGGTAGACAGTGACCAGGAGCCTAGAGGAAGTGGAGATTGATATCTACTGTTTTATTGCAAGTTCCAGAAGTCTGAGTCGAGCCAAGTTGGGATGAATACTAACTAGATATCGTGATGAGTAATTTGAAAGAATACCCACTCATTCAACTCACACAGACAAGAAGCTATTCCGGCCCCAAAGCTATGACAAGTGAGTTTTCTGTCAAGACAGGAGACTAGACTAGTCGTAATACCTCCCCCTGTTTCAGCTTGGACCTCTCGAGAGCACGTCGCTGTAAGTATACCCGTCGGTTCCATGGAAATTTCGGACATCGAAACGTCGACGCAGAGCGTAGTGCAGTGTAGATTTACAAAAAGCCAAGATATTCACCACCTGTCCAGAAGTAAGGTTAGATGGTGTTGTATGTAGTGTCGGATAAGATAAACCTCAAGCCGGTACTGCGACCCCTAAAGAGGTATCATGGACGGTGATCTGGGCTGGCAGTGGCCCGATTGGAGCAGAGGCACGCCTGTCTTCGCTCCGGTACCGAGTTTGGCGCTCGGAGGAGATACTGACGATCCACTGTGCCCTGCCAAGAGCCGCCATTGTAAACGGCGAGAAATAGTGACTTACATATTATTTGAGTATAAAGCCAACTACAGTACTGTGAATACTACCGCGCAGGTAAGCGAATAAGTGACACGGCAGCCATTTCTGTAACTGGCCCCCACGGCCACGCGTCTTGGCGGGATGAAGTAGGTACCATAGGAGACGAGGGAGAGTACCGGTAGCCAGTTGACGCGATTCATGGCTATCTTGCCCTGAAGGGTCCAAGTAAACAAAATGCCATCCCAAGATCGAATCGGGTGCCAGATTCTGGACTAGGCCCCGATGAGATGCATCGAGTAACGAATCTTGGCGGGCTCCATCCTATTGGAAAATCGGGAGATTGTGACGTGGGTTTGGGTAGTATGCCTGGGTAGCATACTGTTGACATGGTGCAGATATTGGGTTTTCACGGGTTACATATTGTACCTACACTACCGTACATTACCACAGTAAGTGGTACGGCGGTGTACTGTATATATAGAACCCCTCTCTGTGTCTGCGTGGTCTTTGTGTCTACAGTATACATGGTAGGTATTCGATGTCCTGGCAGCTGGTAAGAAGCTGCACTGGAACGTGATATGGTTGCATAGAAATAGATTGAGACCACGCCCTAGAATTTGGAGTGCCGGTAGCCGACGCGTGCGAGGCATGCGATAGCAATATGATGGCATATAAGTAGACAAAGAGAAGTAATACACTCACCAAGCAGGGGCGAACAGACAAAGGTAAGAATTCGCGTGCAGTGCATTCACAGCTAGACACGATCGCCTCGACAACGGGTGACAACTTCACCACACACCTCTCTCCTCCGCCTACTGTAAGCTCGGTCCAAGTCAGGTAGGTCCCAGCAGGTATATGTACCAAAGATATGCAGGAGGTAAATTAGGTCCCAAGCTGAGGTTGCTCAGGCTGCTAAGGTTACTTAGTCTGGTGCCGTACCTACATGTACATTTTGTTAAAAAAGCTGGTTGCGTCGTTTCATTAAGGGTCGTGTGGCGCGCGGCTACAAGATATCCGAGAGATCGGGAAGTGCTATATTTACTTAAATTGTCCGACATAATCTGTGCGCTACCTACAATAGGCAGAAGATAGGTTAGGTAGGATACCGGGCGAGATAGCTGCTGGGCTGCGATAAGCACTTACAGCACCTATACCACACACATATATATGTAGTATTCCTTAATGCACACCACCATGTATACGTACGTGTACCGGTATTAGGAGGTATTTGAAAAGCTCTTCGGTGGTGGTAATGTAGAGATGCAGTCGTATCTAGGCGATTATCTAACTCTGTTCAAATATTGCTCACCCTCTACCTAGGTATGCAATACAGTAAGCTAAGTCGCCATCAGGGGGCCTCTAAGTACTTACTGAGTATACCACCTATTTGTTATCTCACGTCGAAAATGTCGGTCTGGGCATTTTGAATTCTTTACACTTGTTATCAAGTTATAGTGGGCGAGCTCGGGATGTAGTGTACTGTAGGTTAAGTATGCTACAAATCATCCGTGTCATGACAAGGGGAGTCGAGGTACACATCTGCGGGCAAATGCGGACTCGGCTCTCGACTGGAGCGTTTCGTGTCAGTGGCACGGAATGCAAGATTTGAAATAAAGCTCACAGCCCACTACCTCAGTTTAGTATAAGCTCACTACCTGGATACGGTATACTACATACCTGCTACATGAACAATATGCCGCGGCCGAGGGGATTGGTCGGCTCTTGCATGTATACGTACGTAGCTGTACACGATCCTCTCTACCTTATTGCTCCGGGGAGGGGAGTACACATACTAAAGGTATGTCCTGCAGAGTGTAGACCTCGCACCACAGGTGCTACCGGTACATCAAGTAGAGAGAGGAAAGAGGGTCATTGGAATAGTCCAATAGAATTTGACTTGTTTTCAACCAATCCTTCGTCCTGTTTGCGTTGCGTTGCGTTGTCTTGTGTTGTGTTGCGTTACAAGGAATACCACATACACACGTAGACGGCACATATGATGATGTGTCTGTCCGTCTACCTGTCTCGCCAGTGAAGGGGACTCGTCTGGCGTATGCAAGGCCCGTGTGCACTGACAGCTAGCCGTACGTGCAGTGAATCTCGCATTTCTTTCGATTTTAAGGTCAGTGTTCTCCATCGGTCAATCCATGGGCAACAACTCGTCATCAGTCACTACATACCTGTACACTACCTAGAAATACCTAGGCCAAGTCACCACCACCTGGGCAGTAAGAATCAATCACAGCGCACAGAAAGGTAGTATTCACTTACCTAACTAAGTACTATACTGTACTGTGTCGCGATGCATGTGCGTTGTTTGTTACCTGCCTCTATCGTGTACTCCTATTCCCATAGTAGGTATATTTGGAGATATACCCGTGACCTCAGGTACATACCACTCGATAGGGTAGGGTACGTACCTGCTGGGGAGGTACCGGGGAGTAGATTCTTTGAGGGGCTGTGACGTCGGGGCGGATCCAAAGGTGCTGAGGCTAATGCAAATACCTGCCTAACCTACAGTGTTTTGTTGGTCTGAGCAAGCTCTTACAGTAGCTTATAAGGCGGGGCCTTCACGTGACGCTTGGGGTAGCTACCAATCTTGGCTAGAAAACGTCCGCGACTGTGGGGTTTGGGGAAGGGGTATACATATACGTACCAGCGGTGGGTAGCACTACTGTGTACCTAAACACACCCTTGTCGCGAGCAGAAGAAACCTGAAGTTTGAGATTCTGACCTGAGCAAATGAATGCAAAAGCCCTGGCATTTCGCTCTGGATTCGAGCCAAAACCCACCAGGCCAACAGCCCCAACCGGATTTTTCTGCATTGTATGCGTGAGACAGATATATGAATGATGACCCGAACTTGCACTTTTCCAGCCAGTGAGCGCATGTCCGTGTAATGCCCAGACACTGACTGACTGCCCAGGCCCTTCTCCCGTCCAAGACCGTCTCTCCTTTCTTTACTCACCTATTATTGTTTTTATTTATATTTTCCGAGTTTTTCTGGAACCCCATCCTTCTCCCCACCGTCGTCGAAGTTGCCCATGCCAACTTGTCGTCTGTGTGTGCGTGTGCATGTGTAGTTGTGTGTGCGTGTGTGTATGTCTAGCCTGTCCGCCTGTCCGTGTGTGTGTGTCAGTGTATGTACTTAGGCTGGTTATTAGTAACGATGTTGCAATGCTGATACAAGTCTAAGTTGAGCCCGCCGCCAACACGCGCATCGTACCTACCCAGCCTGCTTGTTGTCATGCCACCAAAGCAGCTTCCTGGCCAGCCATTTTATGTAGTTGACTGTTTCTAGTCGACGCTCTCCCGTTGCTGCCTTCAACCGTCCGCCACCTATTCTCTACCTACCCGCCTACCTGCCTACCTGTAGCTTATACATCGCTAAACGACGCCGAGACCTGGGATACCTCCCTCCTACTCTCAGCATTACCAGATCTTAAATCTCGACCGACTGTTGGCGTACACTTGATATTTTTGATATTTTGTCGTCGATGGTGTTTTTCGGCATTCGTCACTCGTTATCCAGGACATTTCTTCTCATTTTATAGCTGTTGGCTACTGGGAGTTGAAGCGATCGTGAGTTATGCGCTGTTGGTGTTGTCAACAACCTTAGGTACTTACACTATCTCTTCTCTTTTCCTCTCCTATGCTTTCAACATAAATACTCTCGGGCCATGACGAGACTCACCAAATGTGCAGGTTTTTCCCTTTCGGTTTTATTTATTTATTTATTTATTTTTTTTTTTAAAAAAAAACATATTTCGCGCCTGTCCCTGGTGAGTGCTTCTCTCGGTCTGCATTCACCCTGTTCATCACGGGCCTTGGCTTGTTGGCCCTTATTGTCACCGACATTGTCGTTATTGGTATAGTCTAGATTTATTATCACGAATATTTTTAATTTCCTTGTCGTTTTTTTCTCTTTTCACGCTACACGTTTTCTACACCAAGCATTCCCTAGGCTTACCACAGTACGCCACACTCCACTACCTTACCACCTGCAATCTTTACACCACCTACACACCCTAACACGTAGGTGAGGTACACTTACACTTGCACTTCCACTTACACCACACCTACACTACCCTACCTACTGTACGCGCTAAGCTACGCTGCACCCAACCAGGTACGAGTTCTCTAGGGATTACTCTTGTTTTCATTAATACCACTGCTACTTCCACTCCCTCGTGGTATGTTCAGTTTGTCGTGTCGAGTCGAGTCGAGTCGTGTCGTCTCATCCCCGTCATCGTCTCGTGCCGTCCCGTCCCAACCTTGCCTTGCCGTTAGGTCCACTTGTATACCGCACTCTCTCATCCCACGTACTACCTTCAGCCAGCCGTACTATACTGTACAACTACCGGCCTTATTCTACTATCCCTAAAATTACCCAAAATACCTTGCGCAGGATGCCTACATTCCCAGCGCTCAGCCTGCATGGCCTGCGGCGACCTCTGCCCATCCTCTTATATAATACTATACACTACTTACTACTGACAGTCCCGAAACCCTAATTTCTCGTGCCCTATCCCGATATTACATTTACATCGCCTTGTCCACCTGCCTTACTCACCCTACCCCTCCTGTGCAGGCTGCTACTACACCCATAGTTCTCGGCTCGACAGCATGCTAGCCCGGCTGACTCGATGGTAGACTCGACACGAGCCGCATCTGCCTTTGGGGTCCTTCTACTTGCTTCCCACCCAAAACTTGTCGAGAGTGGCAGCGGCCGTCGGCTCCGCGGGCCAGAGGCAGAGAGAGACGAATCCCTTCTGGAACGGGTGGTTCTGGTGGTGTGCAGCAACCCGCTTGATTACTACGACCGCGTCCCCCGTCGACTCCGATTCCGCCATTCGGTCTATCTACTAGAGAGAACCTAAATACTCTTTATCTTAGTACATACCGAGTACTCAAATACACCCGACTTGGTCACAGTCACACCTCTCGACTGCTACCCATCCCCACGCTCCCACACTCCCACCCGGCCAGGGTTTTCTGCAAACGCCAAACGACCAACAGTGGCATCGAGTGGTTTGTGTGCGTGGTTTATCTTAATTTATTCCATCAAATCTTCTCTCACTTATTTGAATTTTTTTTTTTCTATTTCTCCTTTGTCTTTTCTCGGTGGTTGGTGCTCTACTTCCACTGTTCTCGACTGTGGCCGGTCTTTGCGTATACTGGTTGCGTTGCTGCTGGCGGCTTACACGGCAAGTTGGCCAGCTAGCAGCCGACCATCGGTTGTCCAGCGCAGCAGGCGAGCAATGCCCCCTCAGCCATTCTCGGCTAGCCAGGTTACTAGTAGTAGCAGCAGCATCAGCAACGGCAGTGCACCCCCATCGACCGTACCAGCCTCGACCACGGCTCCAATCCCCATCCCCATTGCGGCGGCCGCCACCACCACGCCCGTTGCCGCTGCTCCCACTTCCACTCCCACTCCCACCACCACCTCTCCCACCTTTCCCACTAGCACCGCTACGCCAACGCCTGGCCCTGCAGCAGCTCCGACAGGGGCAGCCACCCTCAAGCGACCGGCTGCATCCGATCTGCAGCGCAGTGCCGGCCGCAGTGCCGGACCGCCGTCCAAGAGGCAAGCCACTGCTTCTGCCGTCCGGGGCCTGTCATCCGCCGTCGCCACCCCGACCCAGATTCCGGCTCAGACCCCGGCCTCCGCCGAACCGAGTCTCTACGAGACCCCCTTCTTGCAATCCCGCATGCTAAGGCGCTTCCAGCCCTCGCCCGCCACGTCGACAATGCCTGGTAACGCGCCCATTGCGCCCGGCCTCATCACCGAGGACCAGCTGCACGACCGGACCCCCGAGCAATTGATTGTCACCATCCTCCAACTCCAAAACCAGCACCAACACCTCCTCGCACAGATTAACGCTCAGTTCGAGTCTATCAGCCAGCAACTGATCGATCTGAGGAGCGGTCTCGCCGCTTCCCACCAGGCGGCTGCGTCGGTTCGTTTTCTCTCCATGCTAGTCCGCTGCTGCCCTTTGCTGACTAGTTTTCCCTTATCTCTACTGCTGCAGGCTTTACTATCCCGAGACCAGCAGGTGCGATCTATCATCCCGCCGCCGCTGCCGCCTACTGCACCTCTGCAACAAACCGCCGTGCCCCCGCCACCGCGGCCGCCCACGCACACGCCCACACGAGCGACGCCTCGTGTGCCGCCCGCCTCTCCCGGTCATCAGATTGCTCCCAGATCTTCCCTATCGACAGCGACTCCGGCGCCTGCCGGTCCCCCGCAATTCGAATACCGGACCGTAGGAACGGTCGAGGAGGTTTGGAAAGAGTATCGGGAAGGTTTAGGCGGTCAGATGGCTATTGAAAAACTGGACTCTATGTGGGGGTCGAGGTGGCGGCCGGAGCCCCGTGGTCGAACTTGGTATTCCAGAAGGAAAGTTATATGGGACAAGATTCGAGAATTCATAAACGAGGGAATGGATGAAGCAGCCGCGGTGCAAGAGGTCGAGAAGCTCCGTGATGGAGGTACAATCAACAAGCTGATAAGAATGCTGCAAGATGAGAGGAAAGATAAGGGCAGTGGCGATGAGAACACAGCCTAAAGTTGGTGTTTCATTGGATTATACATGTACGGCTGGCGTTCTGGGAGGCGGCATTGATACCACGCATCATCAGGGTTGACTGCATTTATTGAGTAATGGGTCGGTGTTGGAGAGCATATATCTCACGCTTGGTTTGACGAGTCGTCTACCTTTGTTACGCGGGGATACTGCAGACAGCTTCACAAAGACAGTGGCTACTGTAATACAACTTTGCTTGCCAGCTGAAATGATGGCCAGCCCATATTCTTGCGCCAGTGTTTGTTCATGCCCCCTCTATGTCTTGGCGGAAAGAAGCACATTTCCCACGTGTGCAGCCAGTCCTTTTCGCCCTCCTTGACGAGTTGTTAAAAGCATGGGGCCAAAGTCCCTGCCGGCGAATCGAATGCAATGTCAACATACGACGTCAAACGAAACCCAGCTTATTACCGCCTGTTGCTGGTGTATCATACTCATATCATACACACAAGAGATGTGTGCGAATCCTATGAGCCCCCCAATCCACGTACGACGTTTTCTTGATGAAAGAGTGGGAAGAAGTTGGGCTCAGATCACACAGATCATTCATTCGTCGAATTGAGTATGATCATACACACTTCATCATAACTATTTGTCCTCTGACACTGTGACTTCATCTCCACGCCCCTTGGTGCAGCAGAAGCAGTCGTCAAAATTCATTGTTGGTACACCTTAAAGCTTAGAAGCTTCAGCATCTTAATACCTCGTACGCGCATCGCGTGCACTATACTTGGCGTACCGATGCGATACTTGATATCGCTACAATACGCAGGGTTTCCCTCGTGCCTCTTTGCAAGATTATTTGCATGGGTGCATTGTTCGTCTCTATAGTCTTACCAATAACTATATCTAGAAAGACTAAAACTGTTCCTTAAGCATCAGCGTTCATATTATGTTTATCGATACCGGAAGTTTGGTTTGATATATCCATTACTCACAATTTATAAACAAATACAGCATCGCCTCTCAAGAATATCCTGACGTATAAACACTCCTGCTTTTATCAGAAATAGTTGCTGCCTTTTGGTTGAGCAACTGCTCATGCTTTGCACTGATATTTCTTACCTGCCTACAAGTTAAACTATAATGGACCCAGAAAACCTTGGATAAATATACAACTAAGGTAAATTACTAAGCAGTACCTTAGCGTATAAGTGTGCAACTAAAATTTCGCCATTATCACCTTTTTCCCATTTTCATTGTCATACCTCTCAGAAACTCCGGGTTTTTCTAGACAACAATATAAGGCTAAAAAAAGAAAACTCAGTACATACGACCATAGGATCTGGAAAACGCGGGGTCCCGTCCGCTCCCCCATAGCTAAGCCAGATACCGCCAGATTAGTAGTTGGGTCGGTGACGACCAGCGAATCCCTGGTGTTGTATGTTTTCTTTTTTTGCGTTTTTTGCGTTTTTTTCTTGCAATTTTCAAGGTCTATCCTGGTTTTTTCGCTAGTGTAAATTAGAACCTACAGCAAAATGATACCAGTTAAGTTCAGCGATAACCTTAGGTATATACGAAGATGGTACGATTATCCCCTTTTTACTTTTACTTCTACACCTATGGGTATTACAATTGCGTCGTGTAAGAAAATAAAGCCAATTCAAGGGTCAAATCCTCCTCATTAATATACCATGATCGCTTAGACTCAAGGTTATAGAAAGAGCCAGGAGTCGGTATTAACGATGAGGGGAGAGGCGGGAATTCGCCCAGTGGGATAAGTCAGCTAGGAGAAACAACACTCTCTACTTCTTGTATAGTTGGTATTTTAAACTTGGGACTCGTTATTATCACCAACTCCAAGTGCAGAGCCCGCAGGACATTGTCTGCGTTAGTGTACTTAGACACCCGACAGCTCAGGGTCATCTTCCCACCAAGGTATTACCGGGGCGTGGATCCAAGTGTATTACGCCCCGACTATGAATATTACATGCGATTGATTCAACAGTTTTTTCATGCTCCTCTCTCCGGAGGGTGTGGGAACGGTATTGTTGTTCTCTAAGAGATATTGCTGGAGGCTACCGTGTGGCCTCGGGAGAGAGCAGCCCTCATCGCACAACACCTTGCCTGCCTTTTCACCGAATGAATCGATCGCGGTTGAGATTGGGTAAAAAGACCCCTCACAAGTTTTAGATGTTTCTTTAGAAGGTGGGAAATTGCTACTTAACCGAAGAACTATTGTAATTTCACTTGTTGGAATTCAGTAAGCACCTTTTTTATATATCTATGTAGGATATTTTGATATTGCGATCATTTAACCTTCCCAATACGTTAAGTGAAACTGTCAAGAGACTTAAGGGCGGCTTACGAATTTTATATTTAACGAATAGAAATAGATAGGACGTTTTGTCGCGGTTGTTCGACACGGTTAAAAATAAGCTGACCACCGGGCTTACGGCCCCCCCCCCTCACGGACCACCTAAAAATTTAAAAAACTAAAATATTAAACCCTTGTTATAAAAGTAAATAAAATAGCTAAAATAAGTTAATTTAAAAATTTAAATTTAGCTTTATTTTAATTTATTTATAAAAAATAAAAAAAAATAATAGCTATTTTTTTTAATTAATTATAATATTTTAAAGTGAAAAATGTAAATTTTTTAAAATTAGCGTTTAAAAATTAATATAAAAGTGGGGAAAATGCTAAAAATAGCTAGTTTAAAAAAATAAACGGGGAATTTTATATAATATCTATAAAAAAATAAAAAAAAATTATATATATAATAATTTGAAATTTTTATATTTATTTATAAACTTTATTTTTTTATTTTTTTATAATTATAATATTTTTATATGTAAAATATTAATAAATTTGTTAATTATATAAAAAGTTTTCATTAATACTATGTTTTAAAGATTTTTTTTTATTTTAATAAAAATAGGGTATAAATAAAATAAAATTATTTTTATATAATATTTTATATAAAGTTTTTAAATATTAAAACTTTATATTTTTAAATATTTTTTTTAATTATA